>CACKRE030001236.1:35131-49345 GCA_902602495.3 Ectocarpus sp. CCAP 1310/34 | reverse complement strand
GGGGGGGGGGGGGGGGGGGGGGGGGGGGGGGGGGGGGGGGGGTGAGGCTGGGGAAGCTGCACCTTGTCGATCTTGCAGGGAGGTATGTTTGTGTTGCTGTTGTTGTTGCTGTTGTTGTTGCTGCTGCTGCTGTTGTGGTTTGTCTTCACACTTTTATCGATCATCCTGAGCTTTATTTTCTTCATTTTCTTTCCATCCTGTTGTGTGCGCTTGTCCCATGCACCCTGGCGCCAGTTTACGCACCTTTCGGTGAATATTTTGGACATATCAGTCTGGTTCAAAGCGCACCGCCCGATTTCCGTTGGCCGCAGGCCATAACCCGAACCCAAATATGTAACCTCGCCCATTGTCTGACTGCTCGAATCTATGCTTTTCGTGATGTTGGGAACCGCCGTATTTTGACGCCCGTTTATTTTTCGGCGCCGCCAATTCTCGCACTTGCTTCGTCCCTTCTCGGCCAATGTGTTTTTCCGTGCGGTACGGTTGGGATTGCGCTGAATCCCTACATATTCGAGACGTGTTCCCCTCCCCCCCCCTGCAACCTCGCAACATCTTCGTGCGTATCGCATCTCCGTTCCGGAAATTTTAGTTGCCGTCCGCACCCCTTACCCATTCAACCATATTCTGGCGCATCGCGTCTCCTTTCCGCACGTTTAACTCCTGACTATCCCCGCCCCACCGCTTTCCCAACCATTTTTGCATAGATCGTAACAAGGGTTAGTCCCACTTGCAACTCCAGACCCCAAAAGTTGCACCCGAGCGCCGCCGATGTGAACGCCCCTGTGACACAACTCCCGCCCTCTCTGCCGTCTCCCTCAATCCTCGTACTGCCCACGGACCCCCCCCCAGCGAGCGACTGTCGCTTTCGGGCTCTGAAGGGAAACGGTTGTACGAGACTCAAAACATCAACCTCTCTCTTTCGAGTCTCGGCGACGTGCTGGCGTGCCTGTCGAAGAATGCCACCATCACGTCGCGGCGGAACTCCCGGAATATTTCAGGGGGGCACGCGGGCGGCAACGGAGACGCGGGGGGAGGGGGTGGAGAGAACGTGGCCCCGGTGCCGTACCGAAACTCGAAGCTCACGCACTTCCTGAAGGTTGGTGTGCTCGCGCTTTCTGTTGTAGCGTAGGAGCGTCCACCGTAGCTCAAGTAAGATACCACACCCCATGGACCGATTTTCAATGGTCAGTTTCTCCACGATGAAGAGGATGTACGAATCAACAGATACGTTTAACGGAAAGCCCTCGACAAGACGGCTCCAACGCCGCCATTTTCGGTATGGCCTCTCTTTGTGCTGTGGAGTAATCGAGCTTCAATAATTGGTCCAGGTGGCGTGATATCTCATGTCACCTATGCGGGAATCTCCAGCGTGGGCCCTCTTTCGCTGTGCGGGCACGCGCCAGACAGATTCACCTTTGGTATTGCGGCCACTTGCCCTACTCAACGCACTAGACAACCCGATTGTTCTAGATGTCTGTGTCAAAGAGAGTTTTCACTCACCCTATTTCGACAACCCGCACCTATTGAGGGCCAGCGACAGTAAGCATGTTTTTGAAGATTTTTCGGGGATGTCATTCGTGCTTGCTCATTCGGGTGTACCTCTATCGGAGCCGGGAGCGGCAGCATGCTCGGAACGGGATGGGACATAGCATGTGCTAGCTCATTTGTTAGATCGTTTTCGTCCTTCGCCTTCCCTTTTCCCAGTTATCACTCCGTTGTGCTTACTCTTCTGCTTCCACCAAGTTGTGTCGTTTCACTCACTCCGTTCGCTAGTATTCTGTTTGTGCGAACTCACCCGCTTGTCTGGTCCGGTGAGAACCCGGCGTGCTCCGTCCTGGCTTTGTAGGGGTGTGAGGTCAATGGTCTAACGACTACGGCATGCGAGACTATGAGTACTCCCACCCCTCGTCTTCCCTCTTTCACGTCCAGGACTCCTTGGGGGGCAACTCGAAGACCCTAATGGTGACCACGCTAAGGTCTACCGCGGCGTATCACCGTCAGGTGGGTGCTTTGACCCCCCCCATGTAACAGTGACGCGGGGGTTCCGATCATCAACGACATGGGGTAGAGTTTGCTGCTGCTACCAAGGAGTTTCATCAGCGTGAAGTGATGAACATGGATGGGTGCTCGACATCGTTTGCACCTTTGTTTCCAGGCCGCTATTGAGCACTCAGCGGCTATGCATGTAGCCGGTGCATTGTTGCGTTGACCAGGCCCCTACTTAGCACTCAGCTCGCGCCTCCGCGGTTTCCGCTTGTCATCTACATGGATGTTGAAACATGATATTTCCAACAGCCCTGTTCATTCTGGTTTCATGTCGTCATGCCGTCGCCGTCTGAAATGGCGCCCTGACATGGCACGGTGACACACTGTTCCGCGTCACATCCACACCTTTCCGACATTTTCTTTTTCCGTCATCCATTCCGTCATTTTGCTTTTTTTCACCTTCCGCTATCGGGGCGAACGTCGCAAATGGACGAACGACGCCTCGATGGGGCCACGCGACTGGGGCCGTGGGGGTTTATGCCGCGAATGGTACACGTCGTAACGCAGAGCCTGATTTCGCTCATGTACGCTTCGCGCGCGAAGAAAATCCGCAACCAGAGCTGCGTCAATGTCGACACAGCGGGTCAGTCGAACATGCACCAGGTGAGAAGCATTCGCATACATACCCTATTCCGCGTCCTGAGGTCTCTTGTCCTTTTCTTATGTCGTCGATTCGCCCGCCGCTGCTGTTTTTGTTCGTGTCCCGAGCTTTACAAATGCAGCACGTCGGCGAAGGTTCAGTACAATGCATGACATGAGCTTGGCTGCCTTTTCCCGCAGGTCATGTTTCGCTTCAGGAGCAACCGTATTGTTTGTACCGGCTCTGAAGCCGTAAGTCGGGCTGAGACTTGTTCTGAATGGGTCTCTGTGTTGTATGGTAGCACCGTACATGTAGAATGTCGAGGGCTCCGACGTGAAGGTTCGTCAGAACTGGAACGGACACCAGCAGCAATTCGTGGAGGCGTCCGACGTGAAGGTTCGTCAGAACTGGAACGGACACCAGTAGCAACTCGTTGAAACGAGCCATGCACCTTATTCCCTTTGCGGACCCGACGTCTGATTTACGCTTCCTTCGAGCCTACCGTCGAACAGCACGTAGGGGGAGGGGGACTGCTGTGTGTAGTCCGCTTGTTTGACGAAGCTAAGGGAAGCGGGTGGTACACGGCCTTGTCGCCGCGTGATGGGGAGATGATCAATCTGAATGTTCGTTTGTCGGCCTGCAACAACGTTCATTAGTTCGACGTCGGCTATTCGCCGTCCGTCACTCTGGTTGTGAATAGTGGTTGCTCTATTTGATCCGTTCAGACGTTCCTTCTTTTTTGGGATGTGTTGCGTCATTGCAGGTCTGGTGGGTACATAGCCGCGTACACCTGCCTACCTGTTGTCGGACGACGGCACACACTACAGTTGAATAGCTTGAACCTCTAGGGGGTACAGCGCGGGCTCCTCTGATCAGTCAGTTAATTTTTATGAACCTTTGGTAAACGATAGGGTGTGCTTCTGGTCTCTCATTTCAAACAAACCTAAACCACCATCACCATCAACAGCAACGAATGTTTTCATGAACCGGGCAGGTGTCGGCGGAAATCGAAACCCTGAAGCACCGCCTCCATCAGCGGTCCCTCGAGCTGAGCCAGCTGAACAGTGCCAATGAGTGTGGCCAAGCGGAAAACGCCTCTCTCCGCGAGAAGCTGGAGGTAGGCGTGTTGAGGTGTAGGGGGTGTATTTTTCGTACGGGGCAGCACACTGTTTGGGCATGGAAAGCTGCCGTCTGGGCTGTAAGCATATGCGCGGCTGGTCTTTTGTGTATTTGTTGTTGTTGTTGTTATTGTTGGCTGTCGATCTGGCTTTTGTGTTGCCTTTGTTGTCGTAGAAGTATGTTATTGTTGTTGTTGTTGTTGCGGTGGTGGTTGTTTCTTATCGTCAAGCTTCACTAGGGCAGCTGTCCCGTGTTGGCCACCGCACAATCCGGGAGACTCGTCATCTACACGAGGAAATCCTCACGAAATACCAAGCAAGCTCTCGTCAGACCCTCTGAAGCGATGTCACGGGAAGCACCAAAACGATCGCTGCCTTGTCGTATTGAGCATGGGAAAAAAAATTGAAAAGTCTCTGCGCGCGCACGTTTGCGACTTTGGCGCACCGCGGGGAGTGTTTAGCGTGACTATAACGCGCTGTCTGCTCCAAAGGGGTTGGTTGTTTTATGATTCCATCTTGATTCTCGCGAAAAAGGATCGCCCTTGACCTCCCTACAGCGACAGCTGTCCAAGACGTGGGCAGGTCGCAAGATTGTTTCTGCGTGCCCTCCCCAGCTGGTTTGGCCGGGAATCGCGCCGAGAGATGTAGAACCGGGACCCCCATAAAAGGCAGAGGGTCATACACGAAACAAGCACAACTTTCCGGCGAGCCGTGCGCAAGGATCGACACAGCGAATGTATTGGTTTAAGTGTGGGTAATTAATGTTCTTGTGGCCATGTTCTGAAGTTTTCTATCTATTGAGTCTGGAAATCTCAACTCTCACGTGCTTGTGTGCGGGCGCTAATTGGACACCATTAAACACGGTAAAGGACGAGGGACCATGAATGTGCATCATCATGGGATGAAATGACCACGTTTTTTCTGCTGGGCCGGTACATCTGTTCTGATGCTGATGGTGATGCAGGGCTTGAGCTCGACGAACGAACGGGAGAGGGCACAGCTGGAGGGAAAGCTCTCCACGGTTATTCACTCACAGGTACAAGCACTGCCTCGAAAGCGTTCCTTTCACTCTCAGAATCATTTTCTAGGCCTGACCCGGACACTGCTTATTCTCTTCTGCTTCACTATTTTTTGATACCATTTTGCCTGTCCCGCTGTTCACGCTGCACTGTTATCGGGTTTTGTTTCCTGGCCACGGTCGTTCACTCAAGGGTATACAGCATGCTACGTCTGCCTCCACCAACGATTATTCACTCGCACGTACAGTAGGCGACAGAAGATGTCACACACGCGAGATCGACTTCTGCAGCTCCATCACTCCAATACGAGAATGACGTATGACTCCAACCGGACGTTTTCGGAACGCTCTCGAGGAGACGGTTCCGACGCCGCTATTTTCGGCACCGCCACCCATGGTTGTGTAGAGAAGATGGAGCTTTCAATATCAGACCTAAAGGGAGATGTGGAATCTTACGCTGCCTACGGTTTGCTAGGCCTGGCCCAAGACCTGGACACACCTGTCGTTCCCTTCAGCTTCGTCAGGTTGCCATTGCTTGTCTGTCTACGCCACCATTTCTTCACATGTTTTGCCACGTTTCCCCTTTGTAGGTGTTTCATTTGTGTTCCCCAGAATTATTTTCCTGCCAAAGTAAAAAGAGCTGAAGGTCATCACGCCGTGATCTGTTGTTGCTGGTCGCGTGCTCGATCATCTGGTCCGTCGCCCTTGATGTGTCGGAGATGTTCACCGATACCGAATCTTGGTCTCTACATGTTGGCTTTTCTCCTGTGGTTTCAATCCTCCCACAGCACCTCGTGTGGTCGCGTTTTGGTTGACTCTTTCGTCACTCGCTTTCGGCTCGCAGCACACTTGCCGCTTGCGCTTGAAGTCTGTCTCCCTTCGTTTACTCCCGTTTTTTTCTTGTGTTTCACCTTTATACGCTATTTATGACTTCTGTCGTGGCGACGTTGTTGTAGCGTTTTGTTTTCGCCGTTCCGCTGCGTGATTGTTTTCGTGATACATGTAGCCGTGTTGGTTTTCGTGATACATGTAGCCCTCGATTGAACTCTCTTTGTCCTGTGTAATCTTCATTCAACCCCCCCATACGTGTTTTCACTCAGTAGTTCACTGGTCGGGCCAGTTTTCGCATCTCCCTTTTTTTCCGCTCTCTTGTTACGCTCTCCTGCTTTTCGCGGATTGTTTCACTCTCATGGTTCTTTCTCGCTTAGGTGGGTTGGTTTGAAGGTCATTTGACTCTTCATTTTTCTCTTCATTTCACTCTGTATTTCATGCTCGTGTCATTCTTTGTTTCCTCATTGGCGGAGTCGGTTCCACGGTCAGGCCACTCTTCATTTCACTCTTCTTTTCACTCTTCATTTCGCTCTTTGTGTTTTTTTTTGTTGTTCCTTCCGCCTCCCATACACTCAATCTTTACCTGACGCGTTCTTTTCGGCTGTTCATGCCAGTTTTTTTTAATCCCCCGTCATGTTCTCTTCCGCACGCGTGTTAGTAGTTTTGTGATTCATTTCACCCGCTACGTACGTCTGTCTTTCGCAGCCTCCCCCCTCCCCCCCCCGCTGTCATGCACTCATTATTTGGTCGTTCATGCCAGATTTCATTTGAGGTTTCTTGTTATTTAATGTCCGCATGTATATTTTTGCTGATAAATGGGTCTCCCCATTGAACCGTTGCACTACCATTTTGTCGCTTCATTCACCGGGCTTTCACGGTACGTCTGACTTTGAACTTTTCTCCCCTTGCTTTTGTCACTCCCATTTTTTTCTCGTTTATTCCGCTTTGTGTTTTTCTCCGCTCTTGTTGGTTCTCTAGTTCACGCGTTCGCGCCAGGCGTGCCGCTCACTCCTTGCCGACGTCCACGCACAAGAGGAGGCCTGATTAACCCATTTTGCTAATGTTCGACATTTCTCATCTTGTTCCGTTTGTCCAACACGTTGCTTCTTCGGTTGGCAGGCCGGAAAGCTCGCCGTTCAGCACCGAGCCTTCGTCAACCTGCAGGCTAGGCTCCAGCAGCAGCTCGGGGAGTACCAGAAGAAGTGCACCCTGCAGCAGCAGGAGATCACTCATCTACGCAGGTGCGGGTGTGCGCTCCCCTGCGGCTGATGGGCCGAGGTGGTTTAGGGGGTAAGGCGAGGAAAATGGCATGTTGGGGCCCATGAGAATGTAGCACGGGCCCACAAGTCCATGTTTGATACATATTGCGTATTCGCCACGGTCGTGCAAGTGTTTCTATGAGTTTTTTCGGGTAGGATCCATCACTAACTTTTTTTTTATCTTGTAAACAGTTGAGCATCGGTTTCTCAGAGAATTTCTTAATCTCGGGCAACACCAACAGCAGCACGATGGAGAGGAAAACACCCGGCAAGGGAACGACAATCAGGAAACGCAGGGTAGAGATTGCACGGAATCGTTTGATCGTGATCGCTTTGACGTTGTTCATACGTGTCAGGGTACAGTTTACACGACTTGAGGGATGGTGATTGTCTTTCAGCTCTTGCCTGCGTGCCCCTTGTGTACGGCATGAAGCGACCACCGCGTGCTATCGCACACCTTTGTTTCAAGCTTTTTCGCGTGTCCTTGCAACGACGGCACGATAGCGATAGACAGGGATTCTGTTTGATGTCTTGCCTGGCCCCTGTGTTCAGGATGCAATGACCACCGTGTGCTATCGTACACCGTTCTCCCAGGTCTTCTCCCTCCGGTATCCTTACAACCGCAACATCGTAGAGACGATCAAGAGGATTCTTTGTCACGTCGTTCCTGCCCCGTGTCTACAGCATGCAACGATCACCGTGTGCTATCAGACACGGTGCTGACACGTGTTCTCCCTCCCATATCCTTGCAACCGCAGCACGATAGAGACGTTGGAGCGGGAGACCGGGTCCCGACTCGGAGGCGACGAAGTGGAAGGAATGCAGCGGGCGATGATGGCCTGGCAAGCGCAGGCCACAGAAGCGCAGCAGGTTTGCCTTTGTAGCTTATCTCGAGACCTTTGTAGTCGTGGTGGTGGTGCTGGCTGTGCGTCGGAGCGGTCCTGGCCTGTACTGGCGAGTGAAATACCTTCACACCGTCCCCGTGCCAGCGGTCGGAGACAAACTCTACCACCCCAGGCCATCGGACATCAGAAGGATTCAATCGCGGATGCCGTGAGGCTGCTGCGCAATGACGAACGAAGGAACGACCGCATGGTAGATGACAGCACATTTTGGTGACTAAACCCAACGATAGCATGATTATGATTATCAAGTGACAACCAGTCACCGCTTCTCGGAATGAAGGTAGTTCTCGAGTATGTGTTCTTGTGCATGGCACGCCACCGCCCCCACCCCCCACGCTCCGACCTCTCCGCGTGCCGCCCGTGTCGCGTTGACTGCGGCAGGAGCTACGACTGGCAGCAAGACAGCTAGAGGGTGTGCGCGGGGACGGGCTGAGACACAGGGCCGATCGTGACAGGTAGCTCAAATGTGGCTTCTTCGACGCCCTGTTACTTCTGGTTTTATGCCCCGTTTAACTGTCCGCTGTGCCACTGTCGGTGCGTGGTGCGTGTCCTGACTGCAGCGTAGCATGCATGTCCGGCGCGCGCTAAGAGAACATGCGGAAAATCACTCGCTAGAAGCGCTAACAAGACTCGTTGGTTCGGAGTTGTTGGAGGGATATATCTATACCACCCCCTCCCCCCGGCGGCGTGCGCCAGCCGGTGCACCGGGCAGAGCTGTAGAGGGCGCGAAAACTGTGGACCCTGAGTCCCGGCGGTTCTGAAAACGTGTAGCACTTCTGTCCTCCATTTGGGACTCGCTGCTGCTGTTCCCGATCTTCGTAGACTATCCTTTCCGGTTCGACGCTCCCCCTCTCATCATGCTTCACCGTCCTCGGGGATGCCCAATCAATCCATCTGGCTTGGTACAGCAAACGCGAGGATGATGAACATCTTCCTGTTCATCCTTGTGAAACGTAGCCTGGCCCGGCGAAGACCCGGCATATCCCTCCGTCCCGGCATTGCAGGGATGCCAATGGTCCAACGACGACGGGATGCGTTTATGTGATTAACAACCTCCCTTATCTGCCGTTCGCGTTTTGACTCGTCTAGGCTGGTCTTGGAACTAGGGGCGGCTGAGGCACGGGAGAAGACGCTGCTTGGTTACTGGCGACAGCTCCAGGTGTTTGACCTTCGCCCTCACATGGACGTGAAGTGGGTAGTAGGGTTTGTTGTTGTTGTTGTTGTTGTTGTTGTTGTTGTTGTTGTTGTTGTTGTTGTTGTTGTTGTTGTTGTTGTTGTTGTTGTTGTTGTTGTTGTTGTTGGTGTTGGTGGTGGTGGTGATGATGGCGCTGTTGTTGGTGACGTTGGCGTCGGCGTGGATGGTGTTGCTGCTGCGAGTTGTTGCTGTTCATGTTCTAGCTGCTGGTGTTTCGTGTGTTGTCGTCCTTGGTGCTGCGGGTGTTGTCGCACAGTCGCCGCCTTCAAAATCAATTATCCTCTTTCCCCCCAAGTGCACACCGTCATCTTGGTATTATATCCATCCAAACAGCCGGCAAGGCGCTCGGTATTCACACATAAGCCTAGATGCGAGGAACAATCCAAGAAAGTCCAACGCGAAGCGATAAAACGCCGAAAATCAGTCAATTCTTAGGAAGGAGAAAACAGAATGATACCAATCCCAGAGTGTTCACTTCCATATTTTCGTTGCAAGCAGTCCGTGACACAATAAAATATTTAAGGCTTTTGCTAACTCTGTCCTCCGGGCCTGGCGTGATACGTACCGTACCTGACCAGGCCGCTTTGGGCCTCGGCACAACAACTCCGATGCCGGCAGACCGAGTTGTGGCCGCGGTGAATCGTCTGCAAGAGGAGAGGGAAAAGGAGGTGACAAGAGTAGACTAACGGTGTTTCGTTCTGACCAGCTTGGAAATGTTATGGTTTTTGTTGTGGTTGATTTTTGGTGTTGTTGTTGTTGCTGAAGATGTTACGTTGTTGTTGCTGCTGCTGTTGCTGCTACTGCCGTTGCCGCTGCTGCTGTTAGCGACATAAAAAAGTGAGTGCACGTTCTGAACAATCTACCAGGTATCCCTCACCAGGTCAGACGTTGCCTTCACTCAGGTCGAAAACTGCCATCTCCTTTGCTGAATACCCTCGGCAGGCGAGCGCGAAGGCCAAGCAAGAACAGGCTTCGAGGGCCCGAACGGATGGGATCCGAGAGTGCAGAGATCTAGAGGAACAGGCGGAGGCCCTTGCTAGGTCCGTCAGGCTGACGGCATTTTTACCACGAGGGGTAGCTGTAGAACCAGACAATTGTGCTGCTGTTGTGTACCCCATTGGATGTGCGAATGCGATGGGTGACGTTGAGACGTATGCCGATTCGGCTCGTGGTCCCACATCATCTATCCCTTACTCTATCGTTGACGGAAGAAGCGTTGTGAGACGAAGGCCCTCCTCGGTAAACCGGAACGTTGTCAATGGGAAGAGACTGTTGTATCCTTGAGTGCCGGGACCCCACCTGGTCGCAGCAGTGGGGGCCCCTTGAACCCCACCCTACATACACTTTACGAAACATCATTTGAAGAACCTGATCATTTCACCGGTGAATTTTGCCATCCCCTTGATAATGTTTCTTTTTTTGTCTCTTGTGATAAATCCGCCCGCGAAACCATATGTCTCTTTCTTTTCCTCCGCCAGGGAAAAGGAGACCAGGCAAGCGGAACTCCGAGAACTAGAAGACGATAAAAAGAAGGTGCCCCGGATTGGATTGCGTTTGTGCATAGCACGCTCAAGTTTCTGCCGCCACGACTTTCCTTAGCAACGTTCAGCTGGGTTGGCTGTTCACACAGACATATTTCGATATCTAGAGTGTCTCAAACACATCCCAGGAAACCTCACATCATGCTCCATCACCTGTAGGGAATTAGTTGGGGTACACGCGTCCTTTTTCTCGCTGTCTCTGTCTTCTCTCTCTCTGTCGGTTCTGCACCACCGCGACTGAGCGGTTGACCCGCACCTGGCGCACCGTGTCGACCCGGTTGGCAGCCCCTTGGTGAAAACTCGGCATTGTTGGGATGCGATGTGTCTATGGTCTAACGACTACGGCATGCGTCTACATGAAAATACGCCTTCTGGCCTGCCCCGTACTGGGTGTCGTAGGTTCGGCTACATCGAGTCTAACGGTACGGTCCGACGGGTACGGCGACCATGGAATTTTTCTTCTTTTTTGCAGAACCCCCGTGGCCCTCCGCGTTAGAGATACTTAGATCCCTACCCAACCTTTTGTTTATTCAGGCGGTGGAAAGGCTCGAGAAGCTGCGGCAGGATCGGCTGGAGACGGAAGCGACCATCGCTCGAGAAAAGGTGTGGGCAGTAAGCAGAAACTGCGTAGCTTTGAGGAGGAGGCCGCATGTAGACGCCGGTTGACGGTCGGGTGACATCACTGCACATCGGACGATTGTACGTACGCTGTTTCATCTCCGCCGATTCGTATCGGAAATCGCCCGAAGCGCGTGCCTCGTGAGATCGACCCCATGCGAACATCCACACATCCACCCTCTTTCTGCCGATTCGGATCGGAAATCGCACTGGATTTCACGTGATCATCTAGCCTGCCTCCACCTTCTCTCTGTCGATTCGGATCGGAAATCGTACGATGCCTCATGTGATCACCCTAGCCTGCCTGCCGTACCATTTTTTCTTTGCTAGGCGAGAATACGTACGACAACAACACGCCTGACCAAGGTGGAGAAAGCCGTCGGGGAGGCACTCGACGCCGCCGGGCTGAGGGCGAAGTTGGACGAGGCTTCCGCGGCAAGAGAGTCGGCCCTGCAAGAAGCGGAGGCCGCGAAACGAGAAACTGAGGTGATATCTATATATATCCAAGAGGGACAGAGTTTCGATTGGCATTCCTTCCTCTGGACCGCAAGCATGGAGTTCGGCGGGGCGTTTTTTCGTGTGCCATGGCACAAGCGAAAAACCTTTCCGAATGTTTTCGCTTTCGAGTATGGTGCGAGTAATTGTACTTACGTAATTTGTGTTACTTTGAAATTGATCGAATGTTGGCGAGGAGGGCCTCTGGTCTGATGTGTTCTCTGTGAGAGTACCAAAGAAATAATAGGCAACGAAATATACAAGGAAGAAAGTATCGAGACACAGAGAGTGAAGAGCCTTATATGTCTGCAAAGATCTGCGTTTTTTTGTGTGTGGAGGAATGTCTCCTCACGCGTTGAATGCGCCGTGCACTGCTAGAGATCATCGACTTCATGCGAGGACTCGGCCGTTACCCGAAAGAGCGGCGATGATCAGCTGTCGGGGATACCAAAAGCAGCCGTTTTGTTGCCGTAGATGTCGTAGGCGATGCTGATTTCTTGCCGCATGAAGAGCTGGCTTGCGTAAGTTGAGGGGCGTGCCTCTTGCTTTGTTGGTTGGCGCCGTCTATTTTGGAGTTGGTATGTACGTCTTCAGAATGGCATACGGTACGGTTTTCTTGCCCATGTCCTTCTGGCCACGATCGACAGCGACACTCTAGTTGAAGCAATATCGTGAGCGCAGCAACGGCCACAACAGCCACCGACACAGCTGGAACAACAACAACAACAACAACAACAACAACAACAACAACAACAACAACAACAACAACAACAACAACAACAACAACAACAACAACAACAATATGACCAATGACCCAACATCACAACAACAACAACAACAACAACAACATGACCAATGAACCAACATCACAAGAACAACAACAACAATATGGCCAATGACCCAACATCACAACAACAACAACAACAACAACAACATGACCAATGAACCAACATCACAAGAACAACAACAACAATATGGCCAATGACCCAACATCACAACAACAACAACAACAACAACAACATGACCAATGAACCAACATCACAAGAACAACAACAACAATATGGCCAATGACCCAACATCACAACAACAACAACAACAACATGGCCAATGACCCAACATCACAAGAACAACAACAACATGGCCAATGACCCAACATCACAAGAACAACAACAACAATATGGCCAATGACCCAACATCATAACAACAACAACAACAACAACAATATGAGCAATGACCCAACATCACAACAACAACAACAACAACAACAACATGACCAATGAACCAACATCACAAGAACAACAACAACATGGCCAATGACCCAACATCACAACAACAACAACAACAACAACAATATGGCCAATGACCCAACATCAAAACTACTACAACAACAAAATACCACAGACAGTCATGTCGTCCCGAGACGAGGCAGTACGCGCCAGCAACGCCACGCGCAAGAAGCTCGAGGCCGTCGAGGGTAGCCTTGATCGAGTCTCCCGGGAAACACGAGCGGTTCTCGACGAGAAAGAGGCGGAGCTGCGCCGCCTGCAGGGGGCTCTGGGGCGAAAGGACGCCGTCGCGAAGCGTGTCCTGTCGGAGAGAAAAACGGAGCAGCAGGCGCACGCCAAAGGTGGTGGTTTGTGTGGCAGCACCTGGTCGTTTGCTTTTGTGGGTGGCGGTACAGCGGTGTGCTGTGGTGTAGGAAGTGGTTCTCTACTCTCGTCGTCTTTTGGGGGCTTTTCGCCTTTTGTTTTTGTCGTGCTTGTTGTTTTCGCTGTACGGTTGAGCCTGAGTCGCTTGAGTGCTGTTTCGCGAGCTATTTTTTTGTTTAGCTCGCTATTATGTCTCCAGGTGCTGTGCTCCTTTGCCGCACATCAGCCGACGCATCTCCAGGCGCTGCGCTCCTTTGCCGCATATCAGCTGACGCATCAGAGAGTTACAACCGAAATCTCTCACCAAATTTCGGAAGAACCAAACGAAGTCTCGCATGCCTCCTCGCCCGTTGCTGAATATCCACACCCATGAACCGCGCGCGAAAGACGACCCACCCTATATCTCCCCCCCTTGTAGGCATCGAAGAGCTGCGGCAATCCCTCGTGGCCTCCCGCGCCGAGACTTCTCGCCTTAAGGCCGACCTCGCCAAGACCCGGGCGGGGGCGGCCAGGGGCAAGGAAGACGCCGGAGCGGCTGCTGCTGCGGCGGCGGCGGCGGAGTCGGCGGCGAGGGCGCGCGCTGCCGTGGCTGTCGGCGCTAGGCAGGACGCAGAGAAGGCGATGTCGGGGCTGAGGGAGCGTCTGGGGGAGCGGGAGCGGGATGTCGCGTCGGCTCGGGAAGTGAGGGGAGCTTGCTGTTGTTGTTGCTGTTGTTGCTTGGGGTTATCATTTCAACAAGCCGCGGTCGCTAGCAGGGTGACTCCATTGCTATTTGGCCGGGGGCAGAATTAGCTGGAAGGACAGGGCCAGAGAGAGGGTGTCGTGCGTTGCGAAAAGCAGGCAGGGATACTTCCTTGACCAAAGGAAGCTGTTGCGCTGTTGACCGAGAAAAGGGCGCATCAACTGCACCCAACAGTCGGGCGTTTCTGTTCACAACCCACCCCCCTCCCCCCCCCCCC
>CACKRE030001236.1:21649-35043 GCA_902602495.3 Ectocarpus sp. CCAP 1310/34 | reverse complement strand
CCCCCCCCCCCCCCCCCCCCCCAGGACCTCGTGAAGGCTAACGAAGCCGTGAGAAAGCTCGCCCTCGAGCTTGAGGGTTCCCGAGCTTCCGAGGCTCAAGCGCGCCGCGAGGCCTCCGGCTCCAAGGCCGACCTTGCCGCCGCGCTTGCTCGGGAAGAGGGGGCCGTGGCCCGCCTGCGAGAGGTGGAGGAGACCGCCGCCCGCCGCCGGGGGGAGCTGGAGGGGAGGCTGGCGGCGGCGGAAGAGGCATGCCGGGAGGGCGCGGGCGCGGCGGCGGCGGCGGCAAGAGAGGAGGAGGTCGCTCGGGGTAGGGCTAGGCTTGCGGAGGTGGTTGCCAGGAGGGATGAGAAGGTGAGACGGGATGGTGAGGAGATGCGGCGTTTTTTTTTTGTGTTGGATATTCGTTATTGATGTTGTTGTTCCTGTTGTTGGGGGGAGTTGTAGTTGAAGTGAACGAATCATTGGGGATTCCGGTAACTTGCTACGTTCGGGATGCTCGGAGCTTCGACCGGGCGGAGTTGTGCATATAAGTGCAATCTATGAATTTGGTGTCTTTTTTTACTCTGTCCCGAACGGCCCTACCCACGCACCCGGCGTCATTATTGTGTTGCGCACTATGATACCTCAACAGGCCGAGCGTCGCATCAAGCAGCTTGAGCAAGAGCACGAGGAAAGCCTCTCGGCCGAGCGCCGTCAGGCGCGGGAGGCCCTCCGACTTGCCGCCGCCGACGCGAAAGCGCGGCACGATCGCGAAGCCGCCGCCGCCCTGGCCGCCGTCTCCGCCGAGAATAGCCTCGCATTGGCGAAAGCTACCGAGGAGAAGGACGCCGAGCGAGCGGAGGCGTTGGCGGAAGCAGCGGCGGCGGTGGAGGCGGCCAAGAAGGAGGAGAAGGCCCGGGGAGCGGCCGAATTGGAGCTGCGTCTCGCCCGGCAGTCGGAGGAGCACGCGACGGAGATAGCGCGGCTGCAGGAGGAGTCGAGCCTCGCCACCGTTGCAGCGGCGGGGCGGGAAGCGGCGGCGAGGCGGGAAGCGGCTGCGGCGGCGGAGGCGGCGGTGGAGGCGGCGAGGCGGCAGCAGGCCGTCGCCGACGAAGCGAAGCACGAGCGAGCCGTGAGGGAGCTGGAGGAGGACTTCGCCAAGCGGCGCGAACTTCTCGTGGAAGGCGCGCGCGTCGGGCTGGAGGAGGCGGTGACGGCGGCGAGATCGGCGGCGGAGGGCGAGGCCCGGCGGAGGGTGCGGGAGGCCGAGGAGCGGGCAAGGGAGGACGCGCGCAGGGAGGCGAAGGAGGCGGCTACTCGGAAAGAGCGCGAGATGAACAAGGCACTAAGGGTAATATAGTTGGGGGTCTTTTGTTTGTAAATTAGTCATGACATCCATCCTTGGTGTTGTTCTTGGTTTTTCTCGCGTGTGGTGCTTGTTATGATCGCTCTTTTCTCTGTGCGTGCGTTCCACCGAATTCAGCCATCGGTCACCGCTTTGGTTGTTTTCGTCGATCAACGCCTTGATCGCACATGGCCTGTGACCCGTTCGCATGATTTGTTGGCGGTTGCATGGTGCGCTTTGCCGAAGGAGGCGTGTCTTATCCCTGGGGGCCTGCCTCGTGTGCTCGGTGCCTGCATACCAACGAATTCAGCCACCGGTCGGAACTAGGTTGTTCTTCGTCCTCCTAAGCCTTGGTCACTTTCGGCCCATGCGAACCACGCGGTGGGATGACTTGTTGGGCGGTTGCGCGGTACGCTGCGATTGTGTCGGCTGGCAGCGGTTGTCGATGCCGTCACTCTTCGAATACCAGTGTGTCTACCCGAATGCCCGCGCGGACAACGATGACGCCTGCAGAAACGGCAGGGAGCAGCGCGCGCTACCGCCACCAGTAACTTTATATGTTGAGTCCGAGCTGCATCAACAAGTGTGGTCGATTTTTGCCCTCTGGCGAGAACCCCCCCCGCCTCCCCCCCTCTCTCTCTATCTCTGCCACGCGGCCGCGCGTCGGTCAGGCCGCCGCGCGACTGACGCTAAAGTCCCAGCGGGACGCCCAAGCCTCGCTCGAGTCGGAGAAGGCTCGGATGGCGGAGGAGCTCGAGCAACGCCTCCGGAACGAGCAGGAAACCCACCTCGCCGAGAAGACGGAGGAGCTGCGAGGGCAAGCGGAACGGCTAACAAGAGAGGCGGCCGCGGCAGTCGCCAAGGTCGAGGCCGAGAGTCGGGCTGCCGTTGCCGCCAGTGCTGCGGCTGCGGAGGAGCAGGCGGAACTGCTGCGGGAACGGCTCGAAAGAGTTCCCGGGGAAGTTAGAGCCGAGCTCGAGAGGGAGTTCCAGGAGAAGGAACGGCTTGTTCGAGAGGGGGTAAGGGAAGTGGTGTGTGTGTTTGAGAGAGGAGGGCGCACGCTCACTTGAGATGAGAGGGCGCGCTCGCCCCGTGTAGGGGTGTTGGTCGCTGGCCCATATGGCGGGTGCCGATGCTTTGGTCTATAGGTTTACAACGAGGACGAATATTTGGCGTCTTGAAGAAAGAAATACTGAAACGTGTGACGAAGAAAATATGTAAGTCTTTGGGCAGTCCTTTCCGCACGGCACATGTGTTCAGGGGGATTGATTGGTTTTTTCATCTTCCCCCGACTGACCATTCCTCTGTGTTCGTCCCCCACCGGGAATCAACAACAAAAAAACTTCTTTCAGATGCAGCAGTGTCTCGACAGCCAGGCCGCCGGGATGGAAACCCTGTGGCGGGCAGAGCTGGAGCGCTCGCTAGCCCTCAGGACGGAGGAGCTCGAGGCTTCGCACGAGGCTTCTCTGAAGGGTGCGACGGCTGCGGCAGCCGCAGAAAGGGACGAAGCGGTCCGGCAAGTTCGCGACGAGCTGGCAAGGTCCAAGGAGGCGTGCCGCTCGGCGAGAGAGTCGGCTGCGGCGAGCGCGCAGCGGGAGCAGCGCCTCCTCGCAAAGGAGCGGAAGGCGGCTTCCGCCGCGGGCGTTGCGGCCGTGGAGGCGGAGGCCGCGGACCGGCGGCGTCGGCAAGAGTTGGAGGCCGCGGGGGAGGAGCGGCGAGCGGCCGTGGAAGCAGCGCGGAGGGAGGCGGAGTCGCGGGCGAGGCGGGAGCTGCGGGAGGCGACGAGCAGAGCGCGAGAGGAACTCGCCGTGGCGGAGGCTCGCTGGGCGGAAGAGGTGAGACATTACCGGATAAGAGTCCAGATGCTGCTCTCTCTCGAGGTTGTAGATGTTTGAAAGGGGGACTGCTCTTACAGCCACATGTTATCTTCTTCAAGGGTATGTACTATCTTTCAATTTTATACTAGTACTTGGGGTGGCCGTGCTGTTTTCTCTGAGAGCACGGCGGGGGGAGATTGTGGTTGCGTCGCTGACCCGTGTTTTTGTGTCGCTCGACCCGCACCTCCAAGTGGCGCTAAATTCACTAACGGCGTACCCCCACGGCGTTCCCGACTCCGGCCAGTCCGCAACCCTTAAGCGGCAAATAGCGGGGCTCGAGACTCGCGTCGAGTGTGCAACAGCGGCTGCGCGGGACGAGGCCTTGGAGGCACGAGCGGCGGAACGGCGCGCGATGGAAGCCGAGAAGGCCAAGGCCGTTGAGGCCGCGGAGCGGGACGCCAGGCAGGCGGAGCGCGACCGGGGCGAGCGCAAGGTGCGGGAGGCTCAGCTTCGGGCGGCGAGGGAGGCAAGAGAAGCGGCCGAGGCTGAGCGGCGGGAGCTCGCGCGGCGTCACGTGGAGGAAATCGGGAGGGTGGCGAGGGAAGAGCGAGAGGCTAGAGCGGCGGAGGCTGAGCGGGTCGCAGATGAGACTGAGGAGGCCGTCCGGGTGGCCGTAGAGGCTGAGCGGCGGGAGCTCGAGCGGCGCCACGGAGAGGACATTAAGAGGGTCGTGAGGGAAGAGCGGGAGGCCAGGGCGGCGAGAGAAGCGGCGGACGCTGAGCGGGTCGCGGGGGAGACTGAGGAGGCCGTCCGGGTGGCCGTAGAGGCTGAGCGGCGGGAGCTCGAGCGGCGCCACGGAGAGGACATTAAGAGGGTCGTGAGGGAAGAGCGGGAGGCCAGGGCGGCGAGAGAAGCGGCGGACGCTGAGCGGGTCGCGGGGGAGACTGAGGAGGCCGTCCGGGTGGCCGTAGAGGCGGAACGGCGAGAGCTCGAGCGGCGTCACGTGGAGGAAATCGAGCGGGTGGCGAGGGAAGAGCGGGAGGCCAGGGCGGCGAGAGAAGCGGCGGACGCTGAGCGGGTCGCGGGGGAGACTGAGGAGGCCGTCCGGGTGGCCGTAGAGGCGGAACGGCGAGAGCTCGAGCGGCGTCACGTGGAGGAAATCGAGCGGGTGGCGAGGGAAGAGCGGGAGGCTAGAGCGGCGGAGGCTGAACGGGTCGCGGGGAAGACTGAGGAGGCCGTCCGGGTAGCGGTAGAGGCGGAGCGGCGGGAGCTCGAGCGGCGCCACGGGGAGGACATTAAGAGGGTCGTGAGGGAAGAGCGGGAGGCCAGGGCGGCGAGAGAAGCGGCAGAGGCTGAGCGGGTCGCGGGGGAGACTGAGGAGGCCGTCCGGGTAGCCGTAGAGGCGGAACGGCGAGAGCTCGAGCGGTGCCATTGGGAGGAACTAGAGCGGGTGGCAAGGGAAGAGCGGAAGGCCGGGGCGGTGAGAGAAGCGGCGGAGGCTGAACGGGTCGCGGGGGAGACTGAGGAGGCCGTCCGAGTGGCCGTAGAGGCGGAACGGCGAGAGCTCGAGCGGCGTCACGGGGAGGACATAGAGAGGGTGGCGAGAGAAGAGCGAGAGGCTAGAGTAGCAGAGACTCAACGGGTCGAGGGGGAGACTCAGGAGGCCGTCCGCGTGGCCGTAGCGGCCGAACGTCGGGATCTCGAGCGGCGTCATGGGGAGGACATTGAAAGGTTGGCGAGAGAAGAGCGGGAGGCTAGAGTGGTGGAGGCTGAGCGGTTCGCGAAGGAGACTGAGGAGGCCGTCCGTGTGGCCGTAGCGGCCGAGCGGCGAGAGCTCGAGCGGCGTCACAGGGAGGACATCGAGAGGGTGGCAAGGGAAGAGCGGGAAGCCAGGACTGTGAGAGAAGCGGCGGAGGCTGAGCGGGTCTCGAGGGAGACTGAGGAGGCCCTCCGGGTGGCCATCGAGGCCGAGCGGAGGGATCTGGAGCGGCGTCACGCGGAAGACATCGAGAGGGTGGCGAGGGCGGGGGCGCTGGCGACCAGGGTCGCAACGGAGACGGCGGCAGCGGCCGCGAGGGAGGGCGCCGGTGGTGACGTTGTCGCAGAGGTCGAAAGACGGGTGGAGGCGGAGGCGGAGAGGCGCCGAGCCGCGGAAGCCGCGCTGGAGAAGGCGGCCAAGGAGTGGGGGCTGGAGGTGCGCGCGTATTGTTTGTGGTTGGAGTCGATCGCGCTAGCCGGATGGCGAGTGGAAGTACGTCGGTCTCGGTGCCGTAAAGAACGGGACACGCAATTGTGCGTGTGTGCTTCTGTCGAGTGCACCAAACGGGCTGACCCGCCGGCCAACGAAATACATTTTTTTTTTCTGCGGGTTGAGAAACGCGAACAGCGTGTGTGCGTGTTCCGCGAGGACGGTGTGCTTGCTATCACGAGTAAATGTGCATGCACCTTGGTAAATAATCGACATTTTCGACGTTTCTCTCTCGAACTTGACGTGACTCTTTGCGTCGCCTCTGAAAACTAAACGATGTTGAGGAATGAGGCTCTTTGTCACACTTGCATCTGGGTCCGAGCTGGATGAGGGCGCCGTGTGCAATCACTTGACGCGGCCGAAACTTGATGGCAACATCGGCACCTTTGCAAAGTTTCTTCTGCGTTGTCAGCTGCCAAGATTTCGAGCCACCGATGTTCAACAGTTCATTAAGCACACCGGTATTACCAAAGAAGCACACCAGCCTGGAGGACAGTGCCTTATTAGTGTGAAAGCGTACGTGTCGGGCCAAAGCAACCGAACCCTAACTGTGTACCCCTACGGCGCACGAAACATGAGTGCTCCCCAGCCCCCCCCTCCCCGCCTTTCCTGTGTACCCTCCTCCTCACCGATTGCCGATCAGAGAGCCGAGGCCCTCGCAAGTCAAGACCGAGCCCACCGGGATACCGTTCAGGCTGCACTTGCTTCGCTGGCCACCGAGAAGGACTCGGCTTTGCAAGCTGCCGTCCGCAACGAGCGACGTCGGGCCGAGGCCGCGGAAGCCAGGGCGTCTGCCTCCGAAACCAGGGCGGCCGAGGCTGAGTCGGCAAGGTTTGGTACTCCAAACTTTGCACACCCTGTACAACTATAACAAAAACAATTTTACCAATGGGTGTGCAAGGGTTCAACTACCCCTAGTTGAACGGAATCAACTAGTTGCACAAGATTCTGACCGAGCAGTTCTTTGTCAAAACAAATGCAACTATAGCGGTTGTACAGGGTGTGAACCTTTGCCACGCGTGGTGGTTGTTGTTGGCTGCTGCTGCTCCTGTGGTGGCTGTTGTTACTGGAGATGGCGATGTTGTTGTGAATTTTTTGTTTGTTGATTTCCTTCTTGCTGTTGTTGTCAATTTGGTTGCTACACCACTCGCTGTGGCTGTTGTCGTTGATGCTGGGCCTCTCGCGCCCGCTGGCTCGCGTCCTTTTCTCTCTTCCATTGTTGGTTGATTCTTGCTGTTGTTGTCAGTTTGGTTACTACACCTCTTGTTGTTGCTTTCGTCGTTGATGCAGTGCCTCTCGCGCCCATTGGCTCACGTCCTTCTCCCTCTTCCGCGTCTTCGGGGACACAGAGCGGCGGCGGCCGTAACCGCAGCCGCGGCTGCGGCGGCCGCCGAAGCAGCCGAGAGCCGCTCTCGCTCGGTCCTGTCCACGAACGAGGGAGTTGCCGAGCAGCTCAGGAAAACGGTGGAGGAGGAGGTGGAGTCCGTGCGGCGACAAGCTCGCGAGGACGTTGCCCGCGCGAAGGAAGAGGCGGACATGTCGGTGGAGGAGGAGCGGTCCCGGGCTCTGAAGGAGGTGAGAGGGTTTCCAAGAACCGCGGCGGTTTGTGGGGGGGGGGGATGCAGCATGTGTAAGCTACGTGCGTAGACCAAGAACGAACGCTATTGGAGGGAGGTATACTCATACACATACTCATGAGTATTGGAGGGGGCTGAGGTATTGCAATATGTGAGGAGCGGTCCCAGGAAAAAGGGACAGATGTTTGTTCTCCCATAACCTGCCCATCTCCATCGCCATTCCATCTCTCACCCCGTCGTCTTGTCTAGCCTTTCGTGTCTCGTTTGTTGGATATCGGTTGGCAATCTCTCTCGACTTTTCACCCCCCCCCCTCTCTGGTTCACCCCTCCCCGAGAGATCTACCTACCTCCAAAAGCCTTACTGCCCCAAAGGCAGCAGCCGGCGTTAAGGCGTGCATCGTGACCACTGCTGTGGTCGAGTTATTGATCGAGCAATACTTGACGATCTCCCAAACCTCTCCCTCGTCGTTTGTACTCGAACGCAACCATGGTCAAATTACCAAACAACAACCAACCGTTGACACCCCCCTCCGCCCAACCGCCACCTTTGGTAAAGTAGAGCGGAAACGATTGGCCATCATCGGTCGTGTGGGAACGATGCTCCATCTTTGCGTGGTCAATGCTCCAACATGTAAGGCATGCAAAACAAGAATACGACCCCCCCCCCCCCCCCCCCCCCCCCCCCCCCCCCCCCCCCCCCCCCNCCCCCCCCCTCCCTCGTCGTTTGTTTCCCATCCCCGCCGCGCCCCCCCCGTTGGCAGCTCGAGCGCCTCCGGGGCCACTCCGCCTCCCTCCTGGAGACCCTGCGGGGCACCCAGGCTAACCTGGCCGCGGAGGCCGATCGCGCCCGTGCGGCCGCCGACGAGGCCGAGGACCTCCGTCGGAGATATTCTCTTCTCTCCGACGAGAACGCCGCCCTGAGGTCGAACTCCGCCAGGTGCGAGGAGCGGCATCGGGAGGAGCTGGCGCAGTGGGAGAGGGCGGCGCGGGCGGCGCAGCTGGTGGAGGTTGCGGTTCGCGAGGAAGCGGCAGATAAGGCGAGTTACTAACCCTAGGCCTAACCCTAGCCTAAGCCTAAGCCTAACCCTAATGCTAACATTCAGGCGAGTGGGTGGATGTTGCATGGGTTTCTTTCGGGAGTGCACATCAATAGCGGTGTTGGTCGTGTATGGCGCGAGTTGTGAATTCGCTGCTGATGCCGAAGTTAGTTTTCCCTTTATTTCTCTGTCTCCACAGGCAACACGTTTGTGCTCGACTTGTTGTTTTTAAGTTCTTGTTTCGAAAACACGTTGACACTGACCCGCAGGCCTGGGTTGGTTGGGCTACTGTTCATTCCGCAGAGGTTTGTTCGTCACATCTCGTGCCGTTGGACACCGCGGGCCGTTTGGGAGGCTACGAAAGAGACCGAAGC
Source organism: Ectocarpus sp. CCAP 1310/34 (assembly GCA_902602495.3). Taxonomy (NCBI): domain Eukaryota; class Phaeophyceae; order Ectocarpales; family Ectocarpaceae; genus Ectocarpus; species Ectocarpus sp. CCAP 1310/34. The sequence goes on along the minus strand of CACKRE030001236.1, from coordinate 26,666 downwards.
GTGTTTTTTCGACCAACAACTACATCCGCGCAAGCAGTTCCCCCGCACCACTTGTTCTCAGTCCAATCAGGAAGCAAACCTTGAAATTACATACGCCCAGATTTTCCCAAGGGTGTTGTTTGTGCCGCTGAACAACGCGACGAGAAATCGCGTAGTTTTTGCCTTTGGGGTGAGGGGGGGACGGGGATTTTGGGGTACTTTGTTCCATGGCAAACTGCGTTGTACCAGCTCTTCAATATAATTACCTAATATCACCAAGTGTGAATAGAAATTCCAGGTTTTCGGCGATTTTTCTGCCTCGGCGGTGCGCAAGATGTATACTTCTATTATTTAAGAGGACGTTACGTCAATTCCTTCACGCTCAATACTCGGATCTTTGCGCGCATTCGGGGCTCGATTTCGTCGATTAAGACGCTTGATGGCCTCAAAGCTGCAGCAGTATTGGAGAGGACGTAGATACTCGCTTGGGTGGCCACGTTGTGGTTCCTTTGTTTCGTTCGAGGCCATGACGAATAGGGTGCAATTCCCCCCCTGGTCTCTAAAAAAAAAAGGTAAGGAAGCTGGAGGCGTTGGACCGCCAGCGTCGACAGCAAGCGGAGAGCGAGAATGCGGGCAGCCTGGTGAAGGTCCTCGAGGAGATGGAGCGGCAGCAGTCGGGGGTCCTGAGTGCCGCTTTGCAGAGGAGCGACGCCGCCCTCGGGGAGGTTGCTCGCGTGAAGGAGGTAATGAGACTGTGTACTGACCAGTAGGTAGTAGATGTTTTTTAATAGTTTTGTTTGCACTGTTAGAATGCATGCAACTGTGCACAGATTTGGTATGTTTTTTTTTTGTTTTTGTAAGGTTTAATCTCAAGTATTTCTTTCTCAAGAATCTCAAGAATTTGCTTTGGGCTGTAAGGTTGTATTCAGATTGGTAATGTTTGTTGTTTGAGGTTTGCTGGGCTGTTCAAGTCAACAACTCGTGAGTTGTTGAGCTTGGGAAAGCGGCACACGGCAGCTGGCAGTTCGCTGTGAGTCTGCATTTGTTTGCATCACCCCCTTGCTAATGCTGCCGTGCTCTCGTGAGCCCACTCCAGAGGATCACTCATACTGCTGTGTGGGATATCGTTCCACTTCCCATCCTCCCTCCCGACAACGAGATGGGTTCGCTGTGTCACAGATGGATTTGCTCTGTTATATTAGGAAAAATGTAAGAACGGCTTGGCATATCGCTCCTCTGTCCCGGAATGCGAGGTCTATGGCCTAACGGTTGGGGCATGCGTTTCATGAGTGCACCCCCACCCCGGATTGGCGGTCTGCAATGAACGCCGAAGGGAGATGGGTGCAAAGGGAGAGGGGTGCAAGGGGAGAGGGGTTCACACGTGCCAAGTTGTTCGCGGAGGCGGTCCTTGGTTGTTGGTGTTTCTCGAGTTTCTTGTTCTTGCAATACCTGGCTCCCGCCTCTCTCTCTCTCTCTCTCTCCCCTCCCGCTCGTAGGCGACTGTGTGCTTGGCGCGGGGCGATGGCGTGCGTGACGCTACCATCACACCGTCTATTTCCGGGAGGCTTTGCTTGTTTCGGTCGCTGTTTGCCCCAACCTCTCATGGGGGTTTGCTTGTTGTGTCCGTCGTCGGCCCTTGGTTCGTCATCTTCGTAATGGGACTTTCTTGTTGCTTTCATGTGGTTGAGGCATGTTTTTCCTTGTTTTTTTTGCGTGAGGGCAGGTGCTGTCATGTTGCTGAGGCGATGCTTCCTTTCGTGCGTTTGCGGTCCCCGTGTGTGGTCATGTTATGAGAGGAGGAATCCTTGTTGTGTGTGTGTTTTCGGTGCTCGTTGTCACGTGATGGGGGCAGTGTTTTCTTGGGGCATTTTTCAGGTCCCTGTCATGTTTCAAGGAGGGGTGGTTCTCTCTTTTGTGAACCTTGCGGTGCCTGCTGTCTGTCGTGCGCCCACCTAGCCCCTTTCTCCCTCTTCAACAACTCGTCCGTCCTGAAGGCCATGTGGAACAAGGCCGAGGAAAACGCCGACGCTCTCCGAGAGGCGTTCGAAGCGGCGACCGAGCGGGCTGCGGAGGAAGCCCACAGGAGGACGAAGGAGGCGTTGGCACGAGCAGAGCGCGTCTATCGAGGTGTGGGAGATAGGGGGGGTCGGTTTGTTGGACACTCTGGCGTGTTGGCCCTGTCTGACGTGGATGCAGCAGGCTTCTAGAATGTGATGGTTGATGTTGCTGATGTTGCTGCTGTTGTGGTGGTGTGATGGTGTGGTCGCCGTTGTCGACGTGTGGTAAATATGGCCTTTGCCTGCTGCCGCTTTTGTGCCCTCGTGGAAGACTCGCTGTCCCGCGCACGCTCGATTTTCGCTAGCACAAATCCGAGCTCAAAACAGCCTCAGGCAAATCTCCTGCACTAGCCTTGCAAAAGCAGGCAACTAATTCCTTCAATCAACTCGAGGCAAGCCCTAACTCACCGTGTACATTGATTGTCAGGCAAGCTGGCCCTAGCTCTGGTGGCTAGGGATGCAGCGGCCGCGGGCCGCGCTCGTCGCGAGGAGCGTTCCAGGGAACGGTCTCCAGATCGATCCCGGGGCCGATCTCCTGACGAGCGAAGAGCTTCGGACGAGGCGGCATCTCCCACGCAACAGAGGAGCGATGGTGCAAGGATCTCGCCGGCGGAACATGAGGTGTGAAACGACTTGGCAACAGATTGACGGCGGTCTTGATACTGTTGCAGCAGGTCTCGTTTTGTTCCTACCACAGCCGTTGGTCGGGACGTCGTGTGTCGCCTGGGCTGAAGGAAGACTTGCTCGGTCTTGCTCGAAAAAATCACGCTCCTTGCGTGCTCATCTTTGTCATTTTCTCACACCGGGTTACGCATACTTTCCGCTTCGTTCGGTCATCCCCGCCCTCCAAACCAAACTCTATTTCATCCTACCCCGGTTTCCCCTTCCTTGCCTTGTGCTTCCCCCGGGCACACCCGACCGACCTCCGTGTGTGTGAACACACCGAACGAGAGCAGGAGGCACTGCGCGCGGCCCTGGACGCGCAACGAGCCGAACACGAACGCCAGCTCGAAGCCGAGCTGGCGGCGAGAGACGCGGAGGCCCTCGAGGCGCTGCGACTGCTAGACTATCAACACCGCCGCGGCCACTTTGGTCGCCACACCGCCGTTGATGCTGTCACCCGCGGCGGCGGCGGCGGGGGCGGTCACGGCGACTCGGATTCCACATCACCGCCATCGAAAACAGCCTCGGCGTCGGTACCCGCACGAAATCGACAGCGGGAGGCTTCAACGAAGCCGACGGCGGGGGCGGCGGGGGCAGTGGTAGCGGCGATTCGGTCGGCGGCGGCCGCTAGAACCGAAGCCTTGAGGGGGGCGACGCAAGAGAGCCACCGCCTAGTGGAGGCCATAACGCCGTCGCCATCTCCGGTCCGCGGGGATCCTGGCCGGTGGGACGTCGCGGCCCCCCCTCGGCCGGTGCCGAACAAGACCGGGAAGTTGGTTACAGGTGACGGCAACGGCGATGGCAGCAATAGCTCCGGCTTATCGCACGACGACGGCGGCGTCGGCGATGGCAGGTATCGTCACCAGCAACACGGTGGCGAGGTCGCCGGTGCTCCCGGGGGGAGCGAGACCCCAAGAAGCGGGGGCCGCCGCCGCCGTCGCGGAGAAGCCAGCGCCGGTGCGGAAAATATAGCAGCAGCCCCTGTCGTTGGATTGTCTCCTCCATCGTTTCCGGGAGTTGCCGCCGCCGCCGCGGCCGCCCCGGCCTGGACCGTCGGAGACGGCGGTGGTGGTGGCGACGACTTTGCGGCCGTGCTACGTGTTAGCGCGGATGCCGGCGGCGGCGGCGGCGGCGGTACCTGGGGCGAGATCGGGCGTCGAGAGCCGGAGACGGGAGGCGCGGACGACGCCGACCCGGGTCTGACGGTGAGGAGAGTCTGCGTGGGCAGGCATCCGCTGAGGCCTTGAAATCGAATCCGTGTGTCGCGGGCATGTACGCGCAAGAACGGTGGAAGAGGTTGGTTCCAGCGGGATTTAGGAATGTGGATACTACACGGTTGGGATTGCACGTCTTCCATCTGCGCGCGCGAATGCAGGAGGGAAGAGCCAGCTGATACCCGTCCCGTGCGGGTGCTGGTCGGACACCGTTCACGCAAAGGAATATCTACACCGGGGTGGGGGGTGTACTCATAGTCGTGCACGCCGTAGTCGATAGACCATTGACCTCGCACCCCTACAAAGCCGAGACGGAGCACGCTGGTTTTTCACCAGACCAGGCTCTGGCATCACCAAGCGCAAAGCACCGTGCGATATTCGGCGAGTCGCATGAAGGGTGCGCTGTATCGCGATAAGGGTGCTCGGCATGTTGTGCTTACTTCCTTGCGTACGGATGACAGCTGCGTATGACATAATTTATTTTCTGGCGCTTTCACTTCCTGAGACAGTTATGAGCACGTCTACGCCAGGGGAACGATTTTTTGCGATCTGGTTTTCTTCTTCTTCCCGGTGTCAGAGATACACCATTCACCAAACGGAAGAAAGTATTAACACACGGCCTTTTAGAAGCATATTCTGTTTTCAGCCGCGCTGAGACTGACGTCTAATTAGCGCGGTCGATACTGATAAACACGCTCACACACATCACTTGTCACGTGCGGCGGACGGGCGGGACCGACTGTTCTTTGTGTCGAACCTCCCACACGCAGGACACGGAGAAGCGGTACAAGAGAGAGCTAGAGGCGTTGCGAGGCCGGGTCTGGGAGCTAGAGGGCATGGTCGCGGGCCGCCTGGAGGAGCGCGAGAGGGCCTACCGGCGGAAGCTTCGCGCGGCCGTCGCCGAGTGCCGCTCGTTGCGCGTGCGGAAACACGGGGCCCTCTCCAACAACGGGGCTCCCTTCAATAGCGGGGCCCCCTTATCACACGCCGCCCCCGTCTCTGAGACGGCGTCCGATGTCGGCGCGAGGAGAGGCAGGGATACCGGCGCCCTCGGACCGCAGGGAGGGGGGCGCCGTGACGGTCCCCATGGGGCGGGGGGGGGGG
>CACKRE030001234.1:0-25617 GCA_902602495.3 Ectocarpus sp. CCAP 1310/34 | reverse complement strand
CAAATCACCTGTGAGGTTTCAGTATGTGTCTTTCGTCACTCAAAGCGTCTATTTGTCCGGCACTGTCCAACATCACTTAACTTGTGATATTTCAGTATATCGCTATCCCCACGCAGCGCGCCTATGTGTCTGGAAAACTCGAAACCCATCCATCTGAGAGGTTTCACTGAGCAGCTATCCTCACTCAACACGTCTATGTGTCCGGCACTGTCCAACATCACTCAACTCGTGAGGTTTCAGTATGTAGCTATCCCCACGCAGCGCGTCTATTTGTCCGGCACTATCCAACATCACTCAGATCGTGAGGTTTCAGAGTAAAGCTATCCCTACGCAGCGCGTCCATGTGCCTGGCCATCTCCAATACAAATCCATCTGTGAGGTTTCAGTAAGCAGCTATCCTCACTCAACACGTCTATGTGTCCGGCACTATCCAACATCACTCAGATCGTGAGGTTTCAGAGTAAAGCTATCCCTACGCAGCGCGTCCATGTGCCTGGCCATCTCCAATACAAATCCATCTGTGAGGTTTCAGTAAGCAGCTATCCTCACTCAGCACGTCTAAGTGTCCGGCAATCTCCAATACAAATCACCTGTGAGGTTTCAGTGTTTGTCTTTCGTCACTCAAAGCGTCTATGTGTCCGGCACTATCCAACACCACTCAACTCGTGAGGTTTCAGTACGTAGCTATCCCCACTCAGCGCGTCTATGTGTCTGGCAAACTCAAAAACCAATCCATCTGTGAGGTTTCAGTATGCAGCTATCCTCACTCAACACGTCTATGTGTCCGGCAATCTCCAATACAAATCACCTGTGAGGTTTCAGTATGTGTCTTTCCTCACTCAAAGCGTCTATGTGTCCGGCACTATCCAACATCACTCAACTCGTGAGGTTTCAGAATGTAGCTATCCCCACGCAGCGCGTCTATGTGTGTGTCTGGAAAACTCGCAACCAATCCATCTGTGAGATTTCAGTATGCAGCTATCCTTCAACACGTCTATGTGTCCGGCAATCTCCAATACAAATCACCTGTGAGGTTTCAGTATGTGTCTTTCCTCACTCAAAGCGTCTATGTGTCCGGCACTATCCAACATCACTCAACTCGTGAGGTTTCAGTACATAGCTATCCCCACGAAGCGCGTCTATGTGTCTGGCAAACCCAAAATCCAATCCATCTGTGAGGTTCTAGTATGCAGCAATCCTCACTCAACACGTCTAGGTGTCCGGCACTCTTCAATACAAATCACCTGTGAGGTTTCAGTATGTGTCTTTCCTCACTCAAAGCGTCTATGTGTCCGGCACTATCCAACATCACTCAACTCGTGAGGTTTCAGTATGTAGCTATCCCCACGCAGCGCGTCTATGTGTCTGGAAAACCCAGAAACCAAACCATCTGTGAGGTTTCAGTAGGCAGCTATCCTCACTCAACACGTCTACATGTACGGCAATCTCCGATACAAATCACCTATGAGGTTTCAGTATGTGTCTTTCCTCACTCAACACGTCTATGTGTCCGGCACTATCCAACATCACTCAACTCGTGAGGTTTCAGTATGTAGCTATCCCCACGCAGCGCGTCTATGTGTCTGGAAAACCCAGAAACCAAACCATCTGTGAGGTTTCAGTAGGCAGCTATCCTCATTCAACACGTCTACATGTACGGCAATCTCCGATACAAATCACCTATGAGGTTTCAGTATGTGTCTTTCCTCACTCAACACGTCTATGTGTCCGGCACTATCCAACATCACTCAACTCGTGAGGTTTCAGAATGTAGCTATATTCACGAAGCGCGTCTATTTGTCTGGCAGACCCAAAAAAAAACAATCCATCTGTGAGGTTTCAGTATGCAGCTATCCCCACTCAGCGCGTAAATGTGGCCGGCAATCTTCATCACAAATCACCTGTGAGGTTCTGTATGTGTCTATCCTCATTCAACGCGTCAATGTGTCCGGCACTCCAACATCACTCAGCTCGTGAGGTTTCAGTATGTAGCTATCCCCACGCATCGCGTCTGTGTCTGGCAAACCCAAAAACCAATTCATCTGTGAGGTTTCAGTATACAGCTATTATCACTCAACCCGTCTTTGTGTCCGGTAATCCCCTACATCACTCAACCTGTGAGGCTTCCGTAAGCTATTCTCACTCTACGCATCCATGCGTCACGCGTCTTTGGTAGCGCATACTATGGGGGCTATATTTGGGGTGGCGTGTTACACAGCGCTTTGCCAACAGCGCCAACCCACTTAAGTATAGAATGGGGGGGCCAGGGCGGGGGGTGATATATTGTGTAATGTACGACACTGACCATCATGTTGGCACCGTTGTACTTTTTGCGGGGGAGATTGGGGCTGGGGGTGTGAAATCTTCTGTCGCCTACATCCAATATGGATATTCGGAGTTGTTGCAGCAATATTGCAATAAAGCATCTCGTCCGTGGACCATGGACCATCAACGGATGTGGGTGGACGCGTTCGTGGACCACCGTCCATGGACGTCAACGGACAATTGTCGGTGGACGTCCATGGACTTGTCCACGGGCGTCCACGGACAACGACCGCGGGCGTCTTTCCGGTGTCGATGGATGTCCGTGGACGTGTCCCACGGACGCGTCCATAGTAATGTCAAATAATGTAAATCATTGCATAAGAAAGGCCTCATCTGCCTGGCGAGTGTTCGGGCACGGACAAGGCAAGCACTCAAGAGAAGGAACACAAGCAAGACAAAAATGAAGCAACAGTAGAACAACAACGAAGGGCGAGTGAATAACACCAAAAAGTTAGAAACGGGAACAATAAGGGCGACAACCAACCTGCTGCCAGTCGGCATGTATCGCGTGGTGATGGAGGCCTCGGCATCAAAGAGGGCCTCGATGTCACCGAAGGATTGGATGTTGGTGGTGCCGTCGGTGTCAATTCATTCGACCACCGTTCTCGCGCAAGTCTTTAACATGGAGAATGGAAAGAGGTGATGGGGAGAACCGTTTATGTAGATCGCAAGTGTCTATGTTAATGGTTCCGAAGGTACGGCTACCTGGCAGATTTCCCGCGAACATAGTGAATGAAGTGATGATATCGCAACAAACAGCATCCAAAGTGCGTGGACTAGCTGTATCACGTTGTTGGCTCGTCGTTGTTGCTTTACCGGCAAGACCGTCCCTCGAAGGCAGCATTTAGAAAACTCACGTAATCGGCGATGCTTGGGTCGAGCGGCGGGCACTCGCATACGAAGCGCCGGATGTGCTCGTTGCTTGTTCTCCTTCACGAGGCACTGCAAAAGTCCGGGGACAGGGAAGGAACAGGACAACGTGATAACGTAGACAAGGTAAACGATGACAGCAGCATAGCAATTGCTAGTGAGAGATAGAGGGAAGAACAAAACAAGAAGGCAACCAACCATGCCCTCGGTGTCGCATCATTGCCATCGAATGGAGGTCGAGAATTCACTCCGTGAGGATTTCGTGCCGTGCGCTTCAGTGATGGCGACGGCCTACGCACCAGACGGCTGGAAACACGAACCAGAAACGGTCGATCACCCAAGTCTTTTTCGCCGTACTGTTGTACACATTACACGAACAACGCAAGCGAGGGCCGGGTTGAAACTCCATCAAAGCCAAGACTCGACGATCGTGCGTCCGCTCGCCAAGGCGTGGACGGCTGGCTACTCACCACGAAAGAACAGGGAAACGCGTCAGTTTCACACGTATCTGTCGTCCGTTGGACAATAAGACAGGACAGGAAGAGGGCTGATATTCACTCCTCATCTAACGGATACGAAGTATTGCGTGACAGTGAGTCACTTACTTCACCGGTAAAGCAGTTGAAGTACTGGGTCGCGAGCCTGTGTGTAATCTCGATGCCATGATAGCCTGCAAAGCAGGGTTGTTATTGCAACAAACATGCAAGCGGTGTTGGCGCAGAGAACCAGACTGCGAGTACAAGTATCGCCAGAACCACACCGAAGAGGTTCGCGAGGGAAGGGGGTGACTGGAGAGAGGTCCGAGAGCGTGGAAAGGTGGACCCTCTTCCAGATACTGCGACTTGCAAGACGTGACTATCTGTCTGATGTAGACCACTGGGTCGATGACCTTGCATTCACACACCCGGGGTCTTTGGGCCAAGAACCGCCGTGGCGTGTGTGGTGTGGCTTTGACTATTTGCAGCCTTCGTCTACCCTTGAAGCCTAAACAACAAACAAATGTCTCGAGTAAAAAATATTCACTGGACGGATGTAGCGGCTCACACCAGATACGTGGCACTGACCACCATAACTCGGCAATGAATCAACGGCTCAAAGATACCGTTAAAACTCACTGTACAGAGAGCGCCCTTCTAGCTGTGACCTTACCAATACAGCAGCACGGGCTTGACTGGGATAGAAAGGGCCGCTGACGGGAAAGGTTGTAGATGTCATGTCCACTGGTACGCCATTCACGGCATATCTTCCACCACAACATCAAACGAATGACGCGAAAGCCCACACATGTGTAGGCGAGAAGCGGCAACACAAATCGAATCTCGTTCACAACCAAAAACAAATACATCACTAGGCGTCGAAGGTGTTTTCGCCAGGGTAGCACGCCACGAGGTTTTGCGCCGCCGAGTCGAGGCAGTTCTCGTTGAAGAGACCCGTGATGCCGGGCGTTACCATTGAGCGCCAGTTGTAATTGTCGCCGTCCCACATGCCGGTCATGAGAGCGATCTGCACGTTACCTGAACAACGTTCTGTTGGCGGGGAGAGAACCAAGATCTTGTTTCGTTGAGTGGTAGGTGGTCTCGCCATCCCACGTGCGGACCATGAGAGCGATTTGCACGTCACTCGACATACGTGGAACCGCAGCGATTCGCAGATGTGTGCTCATGCACTCATATTTTCCGTGCTGTATTGATTTATGGTCGAACCACCCGCTTGAGTCCTTGCCAGCAATAAAGACTATATCGGCTCTCCACTGATGTCAACCAGTCCGGTGACCAATGCACGAGGCGTCATTGGGCTTGGCAATGTGGTTTTCCGGGAATGTGAATCTCGTAGCGTACGATTCTCATCGGTGTTCTCGGTGACGCAGTCCGGCTCGCGCAGCTGGTCGCGGGACAGGTGGATGAGGATGTGGTGGCCGTGGTAAAACGAAGAAGGCGAGTCGAGGTAGCTGATGAGCCCCGCGAGAAGGTCGTCGTTGGCCTCCCAGGTGCCGTCGGAAACGTCTTGCTGCATGAGAGGGACGTTTGTGGCGAGCCAGTTGGTGTCGTGCACATTCACGTGACCTGAAACCACGGGAGGGAGTGCGTCGGTGAGGCAATCGGGGCGGGATGGGTGGTGTATTATCTGAGCGAAGAGTAAGAAGTTTTTGACGATGCAAATTCAATCGTGGAGTCTATATTCTCGGCGAGCATATTTCGTTCATATATGATGTGTTCATGTGCCATGACATTGAGGGCTCTACATCACAAAATCTTCAGATACGCAAAACTTTGACAAGGTTCCTGTGAGTGGCAATCAAAGCGATCCCATGACGCCAACGTTTGTTCCGAGCCTTTGTGAGAAATGCTATTCTTCTGCGCATGTACCGGGACGCAAAGTCGTTTGCCGATTGTCATGGGGTTACGCGCATGTAGTACATGATGTACCGGCAGAGGTCTTCGATTAGGAGGTCAGGGAGATATCAAGGACCGAAAATAGTATCTGAACAGCCAACTTACCGTCCGTACCACTTGCCCTTGATCGTCACCATCGTCACCATCGTCTCCTCGTAGTTAGGAACGTACGTAATGCCGTCGACCGATTGTGATACTTGTTCGGTGGTGTCACAACGCCGAAAGAACACGTTCGATTGTACAGTATCCACCCTGAAACATCAGCATGAGTCTGTCGTAAGCCGACACAGATATCCAACCAGCGATGTGTTCACTCGACCACACCATGGCAGGTTGGAGAACCGGCCGCAGAGCACAGGTCGTCTACAACTGCTGCCAGGCAGAAGCGGCGCTCTTCCTAGCCTAGTCCGGGATGGAGCATCGTTGGGGGTATCATGTAGCAACTCAGTAGATTCTTCGCCTTGAATCACTTGACCACTGTTGACCAATCGCGTGTCTCTCAGGCAACGGAAAAGCGTCCATACCCCGGATAAGGTTGGGGTTGGAGGTGTTGTAGGACCTTTTGAGTCTCAAACCATGCGTTGGGCGAAAGCGTGCTCCACGAGTAGGGAGAGGTCGGGGATAGGGTAGAGGTGATCCCGCGTCTGCCAGTGGGCAACATCATCCATCACCACCAACCAACGTTGGGCATCCACCTGAAACACATACACGAAAAGCCAATTGATTGCACATAATATCACGAGCTTGAAGACCATGTTTTGTGTGCATCGCTGCACAGCGGTCACAACGGCGTCGAACACCGAAAACTGTGGCAACGGCATCAGGGGAGCATCACCAACGACAACACGCCCACATGAAGATGCCCTTGGTTGCCCACTCGTTGAAACAGTGCGCCCACGGTCACGCGCCGGCGTCGAACCGGCCGATGGTGAAGAACACGTGCAACTCCTCGTGGCCGTCGGCACCGGTGTAGCTGAGCATCCGAACTTTTTCCTGGCCACCCGCGGCACCGGATAGGTAAGGCTCGCTGTCACTGTCGACGTACCTGAAAAAGCCGGGGGACAGGGTTGATGGGGGTGGTCAGGAAAGTGTCCGAACGAAGCGTTCCAACTATGGATGTTTTGTGCTGATGGTATCGGCCACCAAATATTCCAGACATAGAGCGGTAGAGCAAGCGGCTAGTTCGAGGCCTTCCCTCTGTTGTTTAGTGTATGGGGGCGAACGTTTTGCCCATCACAAAAAAACAAACCCAACGCAACGCCGCCACCGCGAAAAAGGAAAACATACTGCGCAAGGACCTCGACCCCTTCCTCAGGACCCGCGTTGGTGATCACCGGGTAGCTGAACAGGGAGGGCTTGAAGAGGTTATGGTCGGTCTTGAAGCCAGGTTTCGTGATGGACACCTTTTCCCCACCAGGGTCTACATGGGCATGTGATCGAAAGCAACAATTGAAAGAGGGGCAGCAGGTACAAAATGGAAGGAAAATGAAAGGAGAAAGAGAAAACACCAAAATATGCATATGAGAAGTAGTCTCGAAAGACAGCAGTGAGAGATCGACGGGACTAGAGGAGAATGGGGCAAGGAGAACAAAGGTTGCATGACAAGAAACTGCCAACAACACGGAGACGAAAACAGGGGCCGCAGCGGGTGTTCGTGTGAGCTAGAAGCGCGGGGTGGCTTCGCTGGTTCGCCCTACACATGTACCACTTGTCATATTGCTGCCACCGTTCTTAGAAACGAGGGTTTGGTAAGAGGTGAAACTCACCGCTGAGCTGCACGTACGCAGGCGTCACGATGTCGCCAACGAAGTACGTCTGGACCCCGAGCTTCGTCGTAAAACTCTCGGTGGTGTAGGTCAGAGCGGACGGGAAGTACACGAGACGGACCTGCACAAAAGATATGGAGCGAGCGACACGGGAATACAGAGAGAGATCGCACGCAACGACGACGACAAGGTGAAGGACCAGATGCAGTCCGGGATTGACATTCACACATGCCACCACACGAAGGCTTCTTGGCTCTCAGATTTCAAGTTGACGTTCGAAGTTCTGTGTGAAAGTCAACACTAGCACAAGGCACGGCAACACTAGCGCACCACTGCACAATACAACAACGTGACAGTCAGTGGGACACCACAGTACATTTCCCGCTCGACTATGTTAATGGTGATTTTACATAACTTCACAGCGCACACGAAGGCCGTCTGCGATCTACTCCAATGAGAGGAAAACAACGGTGTGACACGCGAGGGGTGTTTTTTTATTTGCTGATCATGTCATCAGCATGGTGCCACTTTGCAGGCTCACTCCAGCGCTCAGAGTGCTTGTGACCGTCGCTGCCACACATGATGTATTTCTAGTGCAACACGCTTACAATTCGAACAAGATCGTCATTCAACGCAGGAGAATCCGCACACATGAAACAAATCGTGTATGTATGAGGTAGTATTGTACATACCGCGACGGAGGAAAACAGCCAAGGCACCAGGTCGACGAGCACATCTGCTTCGACAGCCGTCACGTCATCTGTTGTAATCGTTGACCATGCAGTAGACCAAAGGCGAGGCGAGGGAAGGGAATTGGGATCAGAATCAGATCATCGCCAAACAAGACTGCCTCAAACACAACCATCACCCAACAACGGCCACAACAGCTTAGGATTCCACAAACGTAAGCTACTTCGAAGTCGAATAGGGGCTGCGCCCACTTTCGTCCGTATCCGCACCGGCCATGGCGAAAATGCCCATGGTTCAGCGGCCACCGCAAGTGGACTCAAAGTCTCCGGTGCAGGAGTAGTTGCAAGCGTCGGACTCGCCGTAAACGGTGTAACCTCGTCCGCAGTGCCAAAAAAGCACTTACCAACGTTCATGAATCCCAAGGGAGCCAAAACAGAACGAAAATGGTAGTTTCAGAGGAGGGGAACGGAGGGACTCGGGCATCTTTGCCGCGGAAACAAGGAATATATTCAGTCAGAAATATTTTGTTCCACCCACCTGAAATTTGCCCTACTGCTGCTTCACAAACCCCAACGACCTCTTCATCTCTCCTATCGTCTACGAACACTTCGAACTATTGACACGAAATGGAGAATCCTACTTGGACAATCACAACAACAGAACAGCGGTTGCACCCTTTCCGAAAAGAAAGCCGATTCACGGAACGTCTCCCACTCACTGTTTTCCATACTGGAGCCCAAGGTAGCGTGACCGACGCAGGTGGCCTTGCAGGTCCGCGCGATCGTAGCACGGAATGAAAGAAAAAAATATTTGTCAGGCGAATCACCGATCCTCTCGTAAGAAAGAGAGAAAGCGGCCAACGACGTGGCCGGTAAAGACTGCCCGGAAATAGAACACAAAGAGACGTGATGCAAAGTGGCAATGGAAGGGCGTCGAGGCCAGACTTCGTTAACACCGAGACGACAAAAAACGCAAACAACATGAAACGTGGTTGAAACGATGCAGAACAAGAAAAAAACTCCTCCTCGGAAAACACAATTCGTTTACGCATGTAGGGGTGCAACTCCGCCCAGCTCCCACACAGGCAGAAACTTGCCTCCGCACGGTTGTTGCTGGTGCTGGTGCTGCAAGTGGCCGAGAATAGCCTGGACCTGCATCCGTGTAGCAGCCAAGGTACGCCGTGGGCTGATCAACTATGTTAGATGGGGCCGGGGTAGGCTGATTCTGGGCATCAAGCTCATAGGCGTGGAATTCACGGTACCCCCCGCGCGACAAGCTCGCGTCGCCGGTGCACGGGTAGTCGCACTCGGACATGTCGAGCGCGCCATGCTTGTCGTAGTCCGTGCTTGCCTCTCCGCACCAACATCTGATATCGATACGAGGGGGGTCGGGACGCAGAGGGGGGAGCGTAGAACTCAGTTGTTGCGTGACTCCTGTGTACAGCACATGCAGAGTTCAGGTCATCTTACCATTCGCCGGATCGCATTTTGGTCCTCGTCATATCGCGTCACGGAGGTTGTGCGTCAAGGTGGAGGCGTGACCGGAAGTGGCGATGCGTGGTCAAGAATGGGCCGGTAGTTTTAGGAAGCGCGCAGTTTCTTAATGTCAGACCATGCACCAAAGTCTGTTGTTGGTTGTCCTTGTCAACGCCTTCACATTAACTATCCGTTGTTTCCCGTGACTCTTGCTTGATAGTGTTATAGCATCCAGAATGAGCGTCATCAGCAGAAAGCAATCTGCAATTTGGTTGGCGACTTTCGCTACTTCAGTAACAGGGTGTCGAACCGGCGCGTTTTTCTCCCTCGGACGTTGACTGTTGTCATCCCAACAGCTATATATCAATATGTACTCGTCTACGCATACTTCTCCTCTCGTCTTTCCCTGCCGAAGCCCGACAGTCTTCATACGGGCGAAGCGAGTCTCAACAGGACGGCGTTATCCATGTATGTGGAGGTGGTGCGACATCGACGACTCACTCCTTCCCATACTGGAGGCCGCAGTACTGGTAGCCTTCACCGAAACAGTGGATGGCGCACGACTGACAAGGGAACGAAAAACCAGCAGAGCTAGGAGGGGGAAGAAAATACAAGAAGCTAATGGGTAGTCATTTGTATTGATGTTATTGTTGTTATAGTGTTTGGTTTTAATGGTGGAAGAGGTATCGGCATCGCTTGTGCCGGACAATTTCTGCCTCGCGAAGTGCGTCCACTCCGTCCGCTGCTGCCAAGGATGAGTTTTGGAACCCAATCCTGCCTAAGGTAGAGCAAAACCATACAACGAGGGCCTTTTTCATTTCAGAGCACAATGTCCATTGAAGCGTGGACATGAGCTGCCTGAAGCAACGAAAAACCGCCAACTCGCTCTGTGGGGGGGTCGAGTCCTGCGGCTTTTCTTCTTGCGACACATTCACCCACAACCTATCGCCAGGTTGCACAAGAACGCGACGTACATGTGGTAGACAGCAGTAGTGGCCACAGACTTATTGGCACACTCGTCGACAGAGATACCGCCATGGCCATGGCATCGGGCGGATACGGCGGATACGTGCAATTGAAGGGAACCTCTGCATTATTGCTGAAAAAGTGTGAATGTGTGGTCGTTGTTGTGAACATGTTTTGAAGAAGATGCGCAGCGGAGGGGGATGACAAGGGGAATACTTCATGAGGAACACCTTTTCCTGCTCCAAAGGCAGTTATCGTTGGGTAAATGGTAGGGATTTCTTTTCCACGAAAAAGTATAACCTTCGGCTAACGGGCCCGCTGCTGATGAAACTCGATCGGCATGTGCACTTACATCTGGCGTCAGGTCGGTTTGGTCCATCAGCCCCTGATGGAATACACGGCTCCTCTTGTTGTCCAAGTAGAATCCCAGATCAATCGTCACCAGCCCCTGCAAGACAAACATCAGTGTTGTTGTGGACGGCGATCGACCGAGACGTTTTTCGCGTACAAGGATGAAAATACGTCGGGGCTATAGAAGCCAAAAATATAACCATTAGGCTAGTCAGAGTCGGCACTGACTAGTCTAATGGTTTGGCTTCGGCTTCAACAGTAGCTAGTCGTGGGGTTCGTGAGCCCCGTCACTTTCACTTCCGAGGAGGTCGACTAATTCCAATAGAAGCCGAAAACAAACTATTATACTAGTCGGAGTCAGCGTCGTAGTCAGCGCTGTAGCGCGGACTAGTCTAATGGTTTGATTTCGGCTTCTGTAGGGCACAAGGATGAATACACGCCAGACACATACCAAGAGAACCTTGACACGACGACGGGTAGGATCACTTGCAACCACTGCAAGCGACGAACAAAGAACTAAGAATACTGAAGGTTGAACACGTGATATTTATCTGGAGCGGGTGTGGCCAGTGGGCACGTGCGCTGACTCTTTACGAGGTTCTTGAGCCCAGACAATCCAGCCTTCAAATGGAATCCTGGAGCGAGAGAGCGCCTGTTGGTAAGAATGCGAAACTAGAAACCAAGTGTTGCTGAGCCCTTCTGGCGAAAACTGTTGCTCTCACCCTAGATATTGCCTAGATCAGCTAAGACGGGACAAAGGAGGAGAGTATATTTCTGATGCCAGGGTCGAGATAATGTAATCAGCCCCTCGACCTACAACGGGAGGGAAGATGACAATGTGGTTTTGGTGTCAAATCTGCGTACCGGCATCGAAACCAGGATACATGTTTATCTTCTTTCCTTTTCAATGGATAAGCCGAGGGACGGCTGGTGTGAAAACTGTGGCCAGCCGTCAAAACACATAATTGCCTTTGCTGATATTGTCTAAAAGAAGCTGGCTGTGAAGGCGACCGTTTATGAGGCTCCGCCAAGAGGCATGAGGGAGTGCAACGTACGGCCGTGCGTAGGTCGGCGTATCCCTGTCCGCAAACCAGATGCAAAAGCACACACACAAACAATAAATAGCGCTGCATCGCTGCACCTACGTGCTCACATGCACATATTGTCTGAGAAACATTCGCCAATAATGGTCACAATATTACCAGACACTTCCAAAATGTGATCCTTGACGAAATGAAAGATACAGCAAGATGTGTTCGCCGGCGACCCGCCAGCCTCTCTCTCAATGACATGCTGACCTTCAATGCGTCTCAAAAGCAGGACCGTGTGAATGGCGTGGGAAGTCGTGCCACATTGAGATGCGACCTCGCAAATTCTCGTGCGACAGGAATGTCTGAGGCAGCAGTTTTTCGGGTAGAGGTAAGGAGAATGCGGAAACACGACCTATTTAGCGAAGAATCTGTCGCAGCTTTGAACTCATCTTGTCCTCGCTTTGAACGCAGAACTCACGCCTCAGCCGAGGAACTCTCATGCCTCTAGCCAATCCTCGGCTTGTGTGTCGTGTCTGTGAAGAGTGGTGCATGACGATATACCACACCGGCTTGAATACAACGAAATAAAACCCTTCGACCACCGAACGATCTATTGGCTGTGTGATTTCGGCTCGATTGCGACGTTGGTTCGAATACTAGGTTGAACAATCAAGTTGGCTTTCCCCCTTGGTCCTGAACAGAACACTCTTGGCTAGAGCAACGTAGACGGCGAAGCTCCACGTCTGAGACACTGGACGTTCTGAATGTGAGTAATCAGTTGAGAAGGAGTCATGCCGAAACAGGACATGCAAGACGACATATGCGGAAATAGACATTTGATCGACACGCAAGCAGTAAATCTGGAGAGGGAAGCGACCCTCCTCCGGAGGGAGAACTGTCGGGCCCATTCGGACCCCACGACTTACTTCAAACGAAAATCGCAGCTTGTCTATTTAGTCCAATGATTGATTTCGGTTGCGTATCAACGCGTTTGAATGTTGGAGAATCGCCTGGATATTGTGGCTACTTGTCGTTCGGAATCGTCTCAGGTTCGGAGCGCGGGTTGACTGTGCAACAATAGCCACGACCAACACATAAAAAATGGTGGCGAGGACCACCTCGAATCGCATTGCCACGGTGTGAACCTTACAAGGGAGTGAGCGCAAGCACACGCAACAGGCCGCAGATAGTCGGTAAAGTTACAGTCAGCGCTGACTAGTCTGATGGTGTAACTTTATCGAACAACACATACGCGCTCAGCTCATCAGCAACCGGCTGGATCACTTGTGGGATTGGAATTAGGGATCTCCGGGGACGGCGGACCCCTCGCCAGACGCTGCCGGAAATTCAACCTTCATCCAGGTGGGATCAACAATGGCAGCTTGCCTACCGCAGAGCACTTTATCCTCACCTACAATAAAGTCGAGGTTGGCCACCAGAGACACCCAAGAAGGTCTTGCTGGACGAGCGGCGCGGCTAAACGGCCAACCTGAGGAGTGCCAGAGATAATGAAGTCGTTTCCCGGCGGGGATGAAATGGTTGTTACGCCGACGCAGCGGACCAGCGGCCGCTCTTCGGCACGAGCACCTCTCCCGCTCTTCAAGTATGGGAGAGAGCGAGGGTGCAATGCTTCGCGATAGGCCATGGTGGTGCTCTCGGTTTGTCCGAGGTGCATTGCTCCTCACAGTTTCAGGCAGTAATGCTCAAGGCTTCATGATGGCACCGAACGCAGGATGTGAGCTGCAGACTCCATATATATGGTGTAAGAGGAGGGTGTGTACCATGCGTGGGTACATCGTAGCGCAGCACGCGATAGAGGGATAACAGCAGTAGCTGTTGTCGCTAGAGAAGGTAACGTGGGTGCCGATGTTCTTTTCAGCTTACTCCAAGCAGATGGTGCATAATCCGCACGAAAGGCCTGCATGTGTGCTGCAGACATGTGCACGAGCCGCGTCAAACTCTCCCTTGGTGACAACCTGTGTTCATGGTGAACGTCCTTTCCTCAACGGCCCGCCACCAAAATTGGTGGTGCTCGGCGCATGCCTCTCTCGTGTGCGACCAAACGCACGGTCGCATCGCACAGCAGTGGTGTCGCTTTGCAAAGTGTCGGTGCAAAGTGTCGCAAACTACTGTAGGGGGTTTCGTGGTATGCGAGAACCGCTCTTTCTCTCAATACATCAACCTGAAGAGAGGATCCAGCAGCGGGGTAAGGCACAAATCTGTCTTTCCGTATCATCAGCATCGACACACACCTCCTCCTCTGTAAGGATGCGTGGGGCAAGCCGGCAAACCATGCCGACCAAAAAGCACTGAAGTACCCTCACATATTTTCACATGACCCTGCCCTCCCTTCTCTTGTTCTCTGCTGCCTGCCCCCTGAAGCCTTCTTTGCGGCTACCTCAGGTTTACATCGTGCGGCGAGTGTTTTGAAGTCGCTGCAGCCCTCAGCAACAAGAATAACGGAATCACGCGAAAACGCGTTGAGCGCGGTTTCCGTGGGGAAGGAAATCGATCCCGTGTACGGAGGAGAAAAGGCGGCCACCGAGGTTGTGGTCGTCGGGGCCGGGGTAGGGGGGCTGGCGACGGCCGCGCGTCTGGCGAAGGCCGGCTGTAGGTGCGTGTAAAATGTTACTGCTGTGGCGGTGTCGGTAGGGGCGATAGTGGAGGGGGAGGTGCCGATTGGCCCAAACCCTCTGCTTATGTCTTCGCTCGAGATTGCCGCGGCTGTTGAGATGTGTCCCTTCCGCCTTGATGGACTGGCCTTGAGTACCCTCTATGCGTGCTTTTTTTGTGTAGGGTGACCGTGGTGGAGAAGAATAGTGAAGAAGACATTGGGGGGAGGTTAAACGAGCTATTGATGGAAGGAGGATTTCGCTTCGACACCGGACCAAGCCTTCTTCTCCTGCCTGAGACCTACCGGGAGACCTTCGCAGGTTCGTTGCTGTCGTGATTGCCGTTGGGATATTGTTGTATTTTTGATAGATGTCGCTGCTGATATTTCTGTTGTCGTTCTCGTTGCGGCGGTTTCTTGTTCTTTCTGTTTCGGCTGCAGTTTCTGCTGCTGCTGCTGCTGCTGCTGCTGCTGCTGCTGCTGCTGCTACTACTACTATCTCTGTCATTGTTGTTACCATTGCTCTCGCTTGTTGTCGGTGCTGTTGTGGCTACCGATGTTTCCGTGATGTAGTTCTAATTGATGTGGTCTGTGAAAGACCTGCCTCCATGCCAGTCCAATATATTTGCACATACGAGAATGCCTACCAGACGCCGGGATATGTTCAGCAGTGTGCTCTGCTGTCGAACTCAAGATGCGACGACTGGTAGTGCCGAAAGCTGTCCTCTCGAGTTTTATCTGTTACGGCTAACTCTGTTGCTGCTTCTATGTACGATTCTGCTGCTGTGTGCAATGGCCCTGGCGCTGCAATTGGTGCGAAAGCACTCGGCCGCGACTCGGATGATTTCTTCGAGATGAGGAGAGTGTCGCCGACCTACAAGGTACCAGTCACTGCTGATGATGCTGCTGGTGCTTCTGGTGCTACTGCTGCTACTTCCGTTGTTGTTGTTCTGTGGTCATCGTGAAGCATCCTTGTTGGCTAAAGATATTCTACTCTCGAACCAGAATCCATTGCCGTTGAGGTGCAATGTGGTGCTGCTGCCACGGCCGGTTTGGTTATTCATGTCGAAGACGTACATTTCTCATGAGCCTCATCAAAGATGACAATCGCGCAATTGTTTCTCTTGTAGGGCCTGCCGAAGTCGCGTTTACGACACAACCGGTGTGTGTTGATCAGGTGTACTTCGACGATGGAGAGTCGGTGGACCTCAGCGACGACGAAGGAGAGCTGCGGCGTCAGATGGACAGGCTAGAGGACGACGGCTTCGACAAGTACAAAGCTTATCTCGATAGTGCCCAGCTGAATCTGGAGGTTGGTCTTCGCAGCGTGAACAGTAGTGTGTTCGTGCATGTGGCAAGTTTTTTTCTCCGTTTTCTTTTTGCACGTATGGCTTTTGGAGTGATATTGCAACAGCTGTGGATACGTGATTGGTGATGCCACGAACTTGAACCAAGGGACAATGCGGCATAATACGGGTGGTACAGAAGGACCGCCAAGACAGACCAAACTCAATATCTCAATGTCTACCTTCGCTCTCCGTCTGCGGTGTATTGCATGCCCCGGTTCGTAATGTTGCACTCTGTCCCGCCTTACGCTGTTCCAGGTGGGGCTGCCAAACTTCATCGAAGAGAAGTTTACCCCCGGGCGTCTTCCAGAGTTTGCCTTGGGCGCGCTGTTCAACTCTCCCCTGGAGAACCACTACGGGCAGCTTCGCCGGCGCTTTGACAGTCCCAAGATGAGGGCTCTTCTAAGCTTTCAAGACCTCTACGTCGGTGAGTAGTGTACATTCGACAGTCTGAAGAAGGGGACTCTCCTGAGCTTTCACATTCTCGACGTCGAGTTGACAGATCCTTGACAGAAGCTCTCCAGTCAAGTCGACAGCCCCGAGGTAATACTGTCCCGAGCCTGCAAGACAGCTACGTAAATGAGTAGAGTCGACAGTCCGGAGCATACATCTCTACATCGATGTGTCGAGTCGACAGCCCCGAGATAGATGCCCCCTTCCACAAGAATGAGGTCGTGTGTCATACGCCAATCCTCATTTAGCTGGAGAATATTTGCACTAAAGTGTGAATATCAATCCGTTTGTCGAGTTACCCGTACCGGCGGGCGCAGTGCTGTGGATCGTTCAGTTGTGCGATCGATGCTTTTTCTGGTTGTTTTCTCTTGGTAATCTTCCTGCTACTGTTGCCCTGTATCTCCATGAGTGGCGCCCCGTCTTTTTTCTTCCGCTGAAAAAAACACCTCAGGGCTTTCTCCATACAATGCCCCGGCAGTGTTCTCACTTCTGCAGGTGAGCACGACTGGATGGGGGAACTGCAACTTTGGGAAGGGATGATGGTTCTGTTTAATGGCTGGGGATGTATTCGACATTTGTTTATTGACGCGGGATTTCTGCTGTGTGTCGGGCTTAGGCTCTCCCTTCTGCCTTGAAATTTGATACGCAGGTCGGGGTGGTACGGGGGTGCTGGGTGCTCTTCACGAGCGCCATATTTTGCTCTACTGCTATTCATGAATAGTAGCAGACGAGGAAACACCAGAATCTTGGATGAATTGCGGCACCTGCCGCACGTAGCTAGGGTTGGATCCACGAAAATCACTCGTTGGGAACGAAAGTGTCAAGAAAATCTGCTAAGATGCTTCTGTCAATCTAGCTCGATACACGAAAGTATGTGACATGTTTGTCTACATGTGCCACATAAAGTGTTAGACATGAGGTAAAATCTTTGTCTCCGGCCCTACCAGTCCTTGCCACGGGCTTGCAATGCTCTCGTTGACGCGGCGAAACCGAGCGATAAAGCTCGTTCAAGGTGGGACACAGACGGAGGGTGGTATTCTGCGTCACGCACGCAGATGAACAGCTGTTTTCTTGAGTTGTAGATACGCCGAAGTTATGCCCGTATCCCGTCCAAGTATTCTTCGAACGTTAGCTGGGCAGGTGCACAATCCGTCCAACCGCGCCTCGAGCACACAATCGCTGCCCTACTCCACCCTCTCTACTACAATGACGGGCCCCGTGCACCTGGCGGCTTGCACGTAGAACCAAACCAGCCTTCATGGAATTTTCCACGCCCATCAAGTATATTCCCATCTTCCTCGTGCACACGCTCGTGCGCAAGCATTTTGGGCCATGTCTGTGCGGCCTTACAACGTGTACTCTTGGCCCTTGAAACACGGTTAATTCCCTCGGCCCTTGCACACCGTTCCCAGCACCTCTCCCACCCTCCAAGGACTCTCAACGGGTTGATCGGTTTGCGACGAAGTGCATTGCCTGATACACGTACATGGTGCAGGGTTTCTTAAAGGAAGTGAGATGCCATAGTGCAACACATGCACGGATGCGCGACCAAGCTACTCATGTCCATCGCTCAGCACGCCGACGCTTGTATGAGTCACGTCCCCTATTTTGAACTCAGTTTCAACAACACGAAGGATGGCCCGGCCTCAGCGAGCTCGAACCATGAAAATTGCAACATGTGTAGTACATGAGACTTCGCTTCCATTTGACAGCCTTGTGTACGCATTCTCAGGCGATCGAGCTGCGCGACGGGGTATACTACCCGATGGGGGGCTTTGCCAGGGTGGGAGAGGCGCTGGGAACAGTCTGCAGGGACCTTGGAGTAAAGTTTCGGTTCGACTCCCCTGTGTCGGAGGTGCGTGAATATCAGTGATTGCTCGAAGGAAGAAAGGCGCGGGACAGGCTTCTACTGAGGTCCTGAAGTGTGGTTGCTGTCGCATGGTGTACCTGAAGTTGTGTGTTCTGTGGCTGAAGGCGGTGGTGTGAGGGCTGATTGATCGGACAGCAGACGCAGGACCGGCGCGTGCAGAGGTCCTTTTTCGTTCAATCACTACAATCTTGTTTCATCGCTGTCTGAGGCACGTGGTCCCGATCGCTGACTGGTTGGGTACCAATCGACGGGGTCTGAGATGTTGAGGGTCGGATCGCTTGAAGGCATAGACTGTTGTTCGACTGGCTGTCCGGTGCCAGAGGTGCGTGCTGTAAACACTGATTCATCGGGCTACAAAGTCGGGGCCTGTAAGATGTTTTCTGTCATGTGTTCTCTAAGACTGTTTTCGAATTTTCTGTGGGTTCGTGTTTCGCCGGTTCCGATGACATATCGTCGTTGTTCTTGTCCTGTCGGGGTTCAAAAGAGGACGGGCTAATGGGTTGGCAGATAGATTGAATTGCTTGTTGCACCTGTTTTTTTTAGCTGCTGGAGTAATTTGATTCGAACAAGTTTGTTGTTGGTACCACTGCACATCACCCTTGTGAGACTCAGCATACAGCACGCATCTGCTCTACTCAGTCACAACTGATGTTTTGAGATCGGTTCTTGGCTACGTTGATTAGCGGACCCTTTCGACTAACCCCATCGTCGGTTGATACAGCAGTTGGGCGATTTGCTATTCCAGGTGCTCGTTGGTATGGGGTGGAGCGGTGTGCCGTTCTTCGCATGCGGAAAGGGTCGACTTATTCCATGGGACATCAAGCAAGCACGGCGGTCTCTGCACCAGCGTAGGAGAACGAGGGACAGTTCCACGAAAAGATACTGTAGTCTACCTGTGCGATTTCTCACCGCAGTGATCGATCTCCCAACTAGGTTGTCCAACCCTTACGTCTGTTCCGTCGATGATTGCCAAAGCGCACTGTCTTACGCTCAGAAGCTCGAGACTTGTAGGTATTTCTACACACTTTGCTCGACTTATTCCTAAACTGGTGCAGCACAGCTGACCGGCCGTCGTTTCCCAATTCTGCTGGACTCACCAAATGTGTTCAAATCACGGCCGGTCGCAGGTATCGGTGGTGGGAGAAGGCGGGAGGGTTAACAGCAAGGGCGTGGTTCTCGCGTCCGGGGAGGTGCTGGAGGCAGACGCGGTCGTGTGTAATGCTGATCTCCCCTACGCCGAGGAGGCTCTCTTGCCAGCCAGCGTGTCGCGCTCTTTCGAGGTATTTGCATTGAAATCCACTCCTCCCACGGTACTACCGCCGTTTGGAGTACACTGGTGTGCATTTCGCGTTCCCTGTCTCTGTTCAAGTAGTGGGCTCCGATCCTGGTTTTCACGGGAAATGACACCCCTGCTGTACTACGTGCCACGAGAAACGCTCCGGAGTTGCCTGCCTCGTGTGTCGTACAATGTCTGCCGGGTAACAGTAAGTTTGCGTCGGTGCCTGTTGAGGACCGTCTTTGATGGGTGTGACGGTCGTCTTTTCGATTGACGATGGGGTTCGCAGAAACAGGGAGAAGGATGTGGTCTGTGTGGTGCCTCCCTTAAAGTTTCTCCGCACTTGAGGGCGAAGATGGGAACAGGAGATACACCAAACTTCCAAATGTTAATGTAGGACGTTCGAACATCGCGCCCGAGCGCTGCTATTGTATAGTGGGCGCCTACGTCTGATCTCAACCGGTTTCTCTTGTCTACCATCTCCCTCCCCGTGTCTTCCACTCCGGGCGTCGCCCTGCTATCCTTTCTGGCACCCCACGCTCCCGTGTCCCTCCTTTCGACTCAACCTGTCTTGCGTGTCTCGTCCCTCCGTGTGCCCGCCGTTATTTGTCGCCGGGACGCCAACGAAACGACAAACTAAGAACTCGGAATACTCTACGAGTGTCATCGCGTTCTATCTCTGCAGCAACAGGAGATGGCCGCAGCTGTCGCACCACACCGTCTTTCTCTCGACCGATTGGAAGGCGAGCTGGGACTCTGCCTTCGGAAAGCTCCCCGGGGGAGAGCTTGGCGAGAGGTTAGGCCCACGACCCATGGTTGTTGGTTATTGTGTAGCACGATGTCAAGTAAAACCCTGCAGACCGTCGCCTGGCGAAGATCTATGCACATCTCCGGAGATGGCAAACTGCGCCGACGTTGTGGTGTGCTACCAAATGTTTCGGCCACCCTTCGTTTCCTTACCTCTCTCGGCCAATCTCTCCACTTTGATCACTTCGTGACCTTTGAATTGTCGTACCATGTCACCCGTTCCGGGGCGCACTACGGCCGCTTTCTTTCCATGTATCTATCGTCCTACAGCCGTGCGGCATCGCTGCGAACCGAACCCCCCGCCCCAAAGACACGGTACCACCTCGACTTTTAGGTTCTCAAACTCCGAGGCTGCCACCCTCCGAAAGGGACAAAACTACCGAGTAGGGACTATCGCAAATATGTTCAAAATGCTGAAGAAGGCATGCTATTTTCTGGAGTGTAGGAACCGCGCTTTGTCTCGAAAGGGGTTGCCGTGAAGGCTGAACTGACTGAAGAGCAACGAAAATGAGGACGCCACCCCCGCTCCCCCCACCGTCGCTTGAACCGAAAAGCTTCAACTTTTACGCGGCAGCGCCCGCTCGCACGGACCCTTCCGTGTGTCCAGAGGAGAGCGACGCCATCATGATTCTCGTTCCATGCCCAAGCATACCGGACGACTACACGGGGGAAATCGATGACGGTGCCAGCGCCAGCGCCCGCGCCACAAGAAACGGAGGGGGCCCAGACAGGGAGGACTGGGTACGGCGAGCAAGAGAGGGCGTGATCCGCGAGATGGAGGCGTCTGCGGGGATGGAGGGGTTCGGGGACAGTATCGTCGGCGAGGAGGTGTACGCACCCTGGAACTGGCGAGATCGGTGAGCGGTCCGTTGGCGTCGTAATCTGCGTCGTTGCCAACGCTATAGTTGTTGTTTCTGCCGCTACGACTGCTGTTTTGTCCACGTTGAGTATCTTCAATGGCCTCGAAACACCCGCCCCCCTCCCTGTCCCCCACACATCGGACTAGCCACACCATGATACTTTGCCGAGATAATACGAAGCTACTGTATCTTGCGACGGAGCCGTGGGGGTCATCATTGGTGGTAGTCATCACGGGAGGCGGATCATAGCGTTTGGTCCGTTGGTCTTTACGGGGTCTTTTCCCGCAAACCATCGAAGGAAGAAAACAACAATCACAGCAACAGAGTTGTCGTCGATCGGAAGTGAATCAGATTCAGGTGGCCATCGAGCCCACCGGCGCCGGGATATGATCGGCTACGTCTCAATTGAACGGTTATTTTTTCTGTTTCGGGAGTTACAGGCGGCGTGCGTATTCCCTTTTCCCACTTCTTTTGTAAGGCGGGAGGGGGCTCGTGACGTGTGGTTAACCCGTCGTGGACGAGTCAGTGGTCGAGTCGTTCCGTGGACGGTGTGTGTGTGTGTGTGTAACGGCTACGACCACCTGGCCCATTGGAACTGCTGGGATTACGGATAAAGAGTTGAAAAACGGCTTCGGGAAAAACGGTTTGAAACGGCGTTTCCCGCCTGCAGCTTCCACGCACACACACACGCCACTCCCACCCCCAAAAACGCAACACGACTTTCTTGTGCCTGTGCGTCCCGCGACAGGTATAACCTGCGACGGGGCGCAGTATTCGGCCTGTCGCACGGGCTGAATCAGCTGTCCCTTCTCCGGCCTGGTCCCCAGCACCCAACGGTCAACGGCCTCTGGTTTTGCGGAGCGTCGAGCCGGCCCGGGAACGGGGTGCCTCTCGTGTTGATTGGCGCGAAACAGGTGGCGGCAAATGTTCTCAAGGTCGTGGAGGGGGGAAACACCTAGCAGACCTATTTGTTTGTTGACGGTCCGGCGTGATTGTCATCTGGGGCACTCATTGCATACCCTTCCCCCCCTGTTCTGACGGGTTGAGATAACTACCATCGAACACGCGAAAATCGTTCTTTTGGAGCGGGAGAAGGGCTGTTTTGTTTTCGTTGACACTCGTCTTGGCGATTGCTGCCGAACGCACGCCCCCATGTCCACGAGTGCGACTCGATACTCGTGGACCAAGTGGACGTTGCTTTGTGTCAAGAGTGGGCCTTCACGCGGTTCCCACCAGAGGGGACGAATAGCCTGAAGTTCCTGTATCTTGGATACGTGGGAGGACGCGTTTTAATCATGTTGACAATGTCCTCGAGGAGGAAAGCTGCTGAACCGCGTGCGACGAGTGAGTGCGCTGGGGGAAGCACGGACAGAGCTACCAGGAGAAAGGATTACATTCAGCCCTCGGGTGGCTTTGATAAGTTGGTCAGCGCTTTTTCCGGAGAGATATCGGTTTTCTTTGCAAGAGAACACGTCAGCGTCAAAGCTTGCTGCAGCAGTGTGGGTGTTGGCCGCTACCGCTGACGAGAACGCTCAAGGGTAGTAGTCCTGTTACACTCTGAACCACTCATGGATCGCTATAGGGGATGTTGCCGGTAAACGTTAGTTGACCACAAGGTCTCTCACATCTACCGCAGATAGAGCAGGGGTGGAACTCATTGTAGAGCACACGTCTTAAGTCTACGTCAAAGATCGCTAGGCCTCCATCAGCGAAAACATGGTGGTGACTTCGCCCAGGGCACGCTTTTGCCAAGGCGCGGCCGTGATTCTCAACCTGCATCCCCCCCCCGACCTTTCAAAGTTCAAGCATAAAGTAGGCGTACTCTCGACGGGACATCCCTTCATCAGCAGCAAATAAATAGACCACCACACAAACCAAGACCACATTTTTTCCATTGAAACCTTGAGACTACTCCGGTAAAACTTACACAGAAGAAATTATTCCAGAGATTGAAGGTAACAATCGCCTACACTCATAAGAGGTATTTTCTGCATTATTCTCGATAGGACGAGGGTAGGTCGCGGAGGACCTCCGTTGTACTGCTGTTCGTACTGGAAGTCGGGCCATCCCGCGTTCTGGATGCGATCCCCACTGAATCCACTGACTGCCTTTTGCCGTACTAAAAAACAAACCTCCTGAGATAATGCAAAGACCTCCACCGATGTAGATATCCCAACAGCGTGCAGGGATTGAAAGGTGTCGGTTGTACTAAGGTGAGGTTGATTAGGGCCCATAAATTGATAGGTTGTACTGCACGAGAATCTAGGTTGGCACGAGGCGACGGTATTGTAATGGACCGCGCCGGGGTGGCGTGCCAAGACGTACCCGTACCGCTCTCACATACCTCTCCTTCTTCTTTTCGAGGAACGTGGCTAGAGTTTGGCTGCCGTTCTTTTCACCAACAGAGGGGAAAACACCTTCTTTTCCATTTCGTTGTCTCTGGATTCTTCAGGACAGAGCCGAAGCCACATCATGTCTACATTATCTACGGCAGTATTGCGGCAATGAGAGATGATCCGGGGATGAAAAAACAGATCTTCGCAGGCACACGTGCACATAGACTTAGCGCATTCGAACCGCGCAAACACATCATCATCACATCTCCCTTATCTGCTAGCCCGCCACAATAGCCAGCACCCGGACAGCGTGGAGAAGCATTTCCAGAAGCGATGGCCAACGCGTCGCGAAGGATCCAGGTCGCCACCGCAGCGGCGGTCTGGCCTGTCAGTGGTCTGGGCGGAGTCGACGCCGAGCTGATGATGACCAAGATCAGCGACTACCCTAACCCCGACGAGGAAGCCGCAAGCTACGAGGTTGTCATCGTGAAGCCCTCTACCAACGTGAGTAGTAACATCTTCGGCAGGCTGGTGTAGTCGCCAGCGGGAGCGGGGAATGCGCCCTAGCGCTGATGCTAGCTGGCGTGCTCGCACCGAGCGCTGGCGGTGGCGGTGGCGGCGTTTGGCACTTTTTGGGAGTTTGCGGGGCAAACAGAAACCGCGAGCATCAGAGCAACCTCTCACACACAAGTCGCCGGTAGATCGACCCCGCGGCCCGAGGTGACTTCACCTCACACGCCCTTTCGCTGTACGATGAGGCTGACCTTCACGGCAGATCTACAACCGACTTACATAGCTAGACAGCACGCACCAATATTCCCAGCTATGGTCTGATATCTTTGTCTTGCCGCTGGTCACAGGTCCCGCAGACGTGATGTGGGTGAGCGTTCAAGCAACAAATAAATGTCTGTTCGGTTGCACATCGACATCAAGGGCATTTACGTATTGATATGCGACTGCACAGGACTGCCGCTTGTGTTACACAGGAGAGCGGGGTCATGTTTGGGATCGAAAGATGGATAACTCGTGTTGAGTTGCTTTGTGCGTCGGTGCCTTGGCGCGCGGGGTCCCTTGGTTAGGAAATAAAAGGGCCAGCGGCGCGGTAGCCGCCAGCGGTACAACTGTAGTAGTGTAGGAACTATGATGGGCGTGACAGCCTTCTACTTTGGGATGGCGCGTGATAGCTCGGGTATGGTCTCTGGATGTGGCGTGGAAGCCTGGTGACGTGATGGTCGTGGTATAAAGGTATAGTCTAAGTAAGGACGTGGATGTCCGGAAGGCGTGATAGCCGGTGGCGTGATAGCCAGGATTGGCGTGGAGGTCGTGGCGTGATAGCCGTGGTAGCGTTATAGCCGGGGGGAAAGGACATGATTGGGGACAGGAAGGAGGAAAAAGAGGGAAAAAACAAGTGAGGAGCCACAACACACAATCACCGTGTCCGTTGTAGACACACACATACCCCCACCCTAAATCCTGTAATATGCGGCAAAGTTTTACCACCAAATCTAACCCAGAGCCCAGAGCAACTTCTGAAGAACCCCCAAACTCCCCGCTCCATCTACTCGGGAATTTCTTGCTTACAATAAACTGTCGATGCTGTGAGTACGTCTAACAGCCCCCCCACTCTCTGCATTGACAAGACTACACCCGGACTTTAATATTATATCCTTATTATCCTCCCATACCACATACATCCGTGATCGAAACAAAATTTAGTGCAATACCTCCCATGCCACATACGTGACCGAAACAAAATAATAGTGCAATACCTCCCATACCACATAGTCTACATACGTGACCGAAACAAAATTTAGTGCAAAACATTCCGTTCAGCTACTAGACCCCGAGTGGGGGGAGTTTTTTCCGCGCGCACCATCACAACAGCATAACCCGTGCTGCGGAAAGTACCTGCAGTAGGCTGGGTCGTGCGCCCCCCGTGAATATGTGTTGCTTTTGTTTTGGTACACACACCCGAAATGTTGTTGATGCGATGTTGTTGATGCGAATCGTTGGTGTCAGCACTCCGTATGCGTTAATAAATAAATGAAGAAGTACCAATATATGCCCCACCACGCAGAACACAGCAGCAGCAGAATATTTGAACAAGCACGCGATTTGTCACCGATCGCGAGCCCCTCCTCACTACGCCCTGTCGTGGTCTGCAAACCACACGCGAACACCCTCTGTGATA
>CACKRE030001233.1:3230-16028 GCA_902602495.3 Ectocarpus sp. CCAP 1310/34 | reverse complement strand
CACACGAGCCAGCCAATGAACAGACGCACGAGCCTACTGCAGGTACTTTTGTGCAACCACCACAAAAAACTATTCCATCTCCAACTCTAGTATGGGTTGGTGAGCGAGTGGATATTTCTGGGGACGGATCCCTCGTCAGACGCTGCCTGAAAAGAACTCACTAGTGCCTGAGAAATTGACCAATCGGGTGTCGAACCCGTGCATGAATCCTATATCGTCAAATGTCAAACTACTAGTCTAGTCAGCGCTGACTTTTTTTTTTAAGTATTTCCTTATTTCGGAACATTGTCGAGCCCGAAAGAGTCTATTACCCCCGGCGTTGTTCGTTCGCACCGCGAAATATAATGTTTGCAAACAGAGGATACGGGGCATCGACAGTGTACGCTTTTACTGTGTCACAGAAGTATTTTGCAGATTTGAATGCTAGCACGTTTAAGTTACAAGTCGCTCGTGACCTTGCCCGTCATGATGGCACAGGGAGTACGATAAGCCAACCCTGAAAATTCGCCGGCCTATCCTACCGTGGGTACGGATATTGGAACGAGGAAAGACTAGTTAAGCCCCCACGATACTGATCGCAGGTGCGCTGGAACCCGCCCCCCGAAACAAGGAAACAGCACCATTCTTGTGAGTGAGTCAGCAACACGACGGCATTCAGCGACGCTACCTGACCGCAAGACACAGGACGGGGAACGAAGGCACCATGGACGCGGCCGACAGCATGTACTTTTATGCCATAAACCAAGCAAATACTCTCCCGATCTTCCAGGAACAAACCGAGCAAAGACTCGCGACTGCGTCTACTGGAAGGAGATAACCAAGAGAAAAATCACGTTCAATGGAACCCTCCCGTCGTCATGACGCAAAAGACAGATGATGGCAGCTGACGGAATGAGAAGCCTTTCCTCGCAGGCTTCCGCTCAATCAACGACAGGAAAATCAGGGCAGGGCGGATACTCAAGAAGCTAAACCTGACCAAGCTAAACGTGTATGCTGAAAATGAAACACTGCATTTGCCTCAAGCTGCTGGCACTGTAGAGTGGAAGGAGTACCGCAAAAAGGACAATGTTGATCGTACCAAGAGGTGGGAACGTACAAATGAAACCACCTCCACTTCAAGCCTGGTCATCACTCCTACCCACATGACACGTCGGGGGAAATACGCAAGCACTTGAAACTAGCCTGTTCCACCAAGCAGTTGTCCGGGAGCAGCTGTTGGACGTCCGCCTTGGTTCCGCTGAAGTTGTTCCCGTAGAACCAACCCTCAGTGCCTTCAGTTGTCGAAGCTCCTGTGGAATGGAGCCGGTAAGATTGTTGCTGTGGAGACTTAGCCACGTTAGCGCCGTCAGCTTGCCCAGCTCGCGCGGAATGGCGCCGCTCAGTTGAGTACTGCTCAGCCCCAGCCCCTGCAGAGCCGTCAGTCCTCCCAGAGCAGACGGACGGAATCGGTCCGCTCAGTTGATTATTGCTCAGTATCAGCTTCTGCAGAGCCGTCAGTCCTCCCAGAGCAGACGGAATCGGTCCGCTCAGTCCGTTTTGGTACAGCCACAGCTCCTGCAGAGCCGTCAGTCCTCCCAGAGAAAACGGAATCGATCCGTTCAGTTCGTTTGGGTCCAGCCTCAGCTTCTCCAGACCCGTTAGCCTTCCTAGAGCAGACGGAATCAGTCCGGTTAGGTTGTTCCCGCCGAGATTCAATTTCGTGAGCGCCGTCAGTCTGGCCAACTCCGGTGGAAAAGCACCGGACAGCCCGTTCTTGTACGTGTTCAGTTGTGACACCCGACCGTCATCATCCACGGTAACGCCGTACCACTCTCCAAGGGGGCAGACGTCACCCCACGCCGTGCTTGTTTTCCATGACGGGCCGTTCGCCGCGGTGAACAAGGCTAACAGAGCAGCGCAGTCGGTCGTAGCGTCTCGCGGTGGCTCGAGTTCCTTCCCCGATCCAAGAAGAATCCTGATCACGTAGGCCTTGCAGCGGTCCACATCCACATCGTTTTCTCGCGCCAGTAGGTATAGATCGAGCATAGTCTGGCTCTCAAGCATTGACGCTTCCCCCGGTCGCACAGAGTGTGCCAAAGGCTGCGAGCGTCAATGCTTGAGAGCCAGACTATGCTCGATCTGTGCCTACTGGCGCGAGAAAACGATGTGGATGTGGACCGCTGCAAGGCCTACGTGATCAGGATTCTTCTTGGATCGGGGAAGGAACTCGAGCCACCGCGAGACGCTACGACCGACTGCGCTGCTCTGTTAGCCTTGTTCACCGCGGCGAACGGCCCGTCATGGAAAACAAGCACGGCGTGGGGTGACGTCTGCCCCCTTGGAGAGTGGTACGGCGTTACCGTGGATGATGACGGTCGGGTGTCACAACTGAACACGTACAAGAACGGGCTGTCCGGTGCTTTTCCACCGGAGTTGGCCAGACTGACGGCGCTCACGAAATTGAATCTCGGCGGGAACAACCTAACCGGACTGATTCCGTCTGCTCTAGGAGGGCTAACGGGTCTGGAGAAGCTGAGGCTGGACCCAAACGAACTGAACGGATCGATTCCGTTTTCTCTGGGAGGACTGACGGCTCTGCAGGAGCTGTGGCTGTACCAAAACGGACTGAGCGGACCGATTCCGTCTGCTCTGGGAGGACTGACGGCTCTGCAGAAGCTGATACTGAGCAATAATCAACTGAGCGGACCGATTCCGTCCGTCTGCTCTGGGAGGACTGACGGCTCTGCAGGGGCTGGGGCTGAGCAGTACTCAACTGAGCGGCGCCATTCCGCGCGAGCTGGGCAAGCTGACGGCGCTAACGTGGCTAAGTCTCCACAGCAACAATCTTACCGGCTCCATTCCACAGGAGCCTCGACAACTGAAGGCACTGAGGGTTGGTTCTACGGGAACAACTTCAGCGGAACCAAGGCGGACGTCCAACAGCTGCTCCCGGACAACTGCTTGGTGGTATGGATGGGCGACCACATCCCTCGTTGAACGAACGACCCTGGCGATTGTACACCTGCAGCTTGAGCAAGGCCAGAAGGTTGGAAGGTGTTGTCCCCTTTCACTTTGATCCTGGGAAACTCGGGACCAGAGCCACCGCCACTATTCAGGGATATGTGGATAGGTTTTAGTTCGGGAGTGGACACTCACTCGTGTCCTGAGTTGAACGGCACTGCACCGGACTGTGGCACTATTCAACCGGCACAACACAGGGCCCACTACTGCTGTACCGCAACGAGAGGAAAACGCCTTTTACTCAAAAGATCAAACAACACCAGCAGGCTGAGACGACCACGCCACCACTGGGCACGTTGTCCATGCGCGCCCACGAGTTTGCGTTTATGAGCTACGCATAACGTTTGAGAGAGGTAGCTCATGTCCTCGCGGAGAAGGAAGATGCCCGGCAAAATATGGTGAGGAATATTTGCTGCGTGTTGGTCACTTACCGCCGAGGGAACGGTCCGTGTCTAAACTGTTTCCTCACGAACTCTGGTAACGCGGTGGCGCCAGGGCATGCGAACGAGGGGGGGTGACGATCTCCTTCCACCCAAGTCGCAGGTTCTATCGTTCCATACATGGCTTCCTCGAACAGCGGGTTTCCCCGCGCCGATGTGACCACTGATGTGTGATTGGGGAGGTGGATGGTTTTCAGTGCATGTGCTCTCCAAATTCTGGTGTGTGCAGATGCGGCTGTTCATGCTGGAACTTTGTGCGGAACTAAAAAACATTGCGGTCAAATGAGCCTCCAAGACGTTCTGTCGATGCCCACTTGGGTATTATAATGGCTCTGCTGCGCGCCTCGTCCAGGAACCGCACCTGGCCTCTGCTGGCTGTAAAATTTTTGAGAGCCATCTCTGCCTCTTTCAGCGGGGCGCTCATCAGGGTCTCGATGCCCCGGTGGGTAGCTTGCAACCCTTGCGTGAAGCTCTTGAAAAACTGCTCTTTCTCCGATCGAAACTAACGTCAAGCGGGACCTAGCAAACGTGAGCGCATCGGTGGACGAGTGTCGATCAGAGGACNAGGGGCTGTTCGATGTACTCGTAGCATAGTAAAGATGGTTGAATATGGGACATGGATCTACGGAGATTGCAGTTGGTAGATTGCGGAGGAACAGGGAGTTTCTACTTGGTTTCTTCGGAGATTCGATGAGTGATGTGAATTGCGTGACGGATGGGTGTTGTGACTTTCTCTTCGGTCCTCGGACACGAGTGTTCTCTGCTGTCCCCTCTCCCCTCTATCACAAGACTTTCTCACCTCGGCCCTCAATGGCCTTCTCCACAAACCTACAAGCTTCGACCTACCCGGTTTACCTAACACGCTAGCGTTGAACGACTTTGTCGAGGGTGACCGGGTAAGAGCCAACCAGAGATTGGTAGCACCGATGAGCAGCCGCATGCGCGGCTGACAACACCCAACCAGACGAAGAGGCCACCAACGGCGAGGGCCTGCACGGCAGCAGCACCCCCAAGACCAACAGCGGCACCATCGTCAGCTGAGCCCCGCCGTCTACTGTGGTTGTAGGCATGAACAGGCACGTGATGACTTGTCAGTTTTGGACTGCTGTCGTTATGTGTACACCCATGCGGTGATGCGGGACACCTATACATGGTGCCGTCAGATTCTAAACGCGGCATTACGCCGTGCGGTCCTGCCGTCAAACGCCAAGGCTTACTCCAACTCCACTCCCACCCGGCACTGCCGTCAAACTCTCTCTCCTACTCTTGCTCTGGTATAATCGCGGCAACACGTTGCGCGGTATTACCGTCAAACGCCAACGCTTCCTCAATCAAGACGCGACAATACGTCGTGCGGTACTGCTGTCAAACTCCACCGCTCGGTCAAAGGCCGACTACCTGTTGCAAATGGGTAGAGACCCAACCTAGGTTACCAGTAATCCTCAAAAACTGATGATATTTTGTGTGCGTGTAGCATGGCATTAGAAATAGTATTGTGCGTAATGTAATGCAGGGATTGGCGAGGTTTTGTGTTTTGTCTTCCTGACAGCCGTGCTGAGACCAACTTTATCTCCCCGGCAACAGCGTGATTAACATTGTATCTGGGCTCTTTTTGGTGGCTACTTCTTGAACAGCAGGTTTAGCCTGATCAAAAATGCGTGATCAACGTTTAATCTGGACTCTCTTGGGTAGCAGGTTTAACCTGATCAATAACTTTTCGTGTCTTGGTTGTGTCAGCGAGTGCCGGAGACGTGTCCAGTCTCAGCGACGTGCAACATCGATGGTACCTCCACCTTGTTGCAGATTAAACATCCACCATATTGACGAAATAAATGCTGATTTCCGAATATTGTTACACGTTGTCTCAAGGTTGCTATTTGTTGTTAGATTGCGGTTCCAAGTTGTGAAAGATTTGATTTAGGATTGATTACCCTGTGGTTGAAACAGGAGCAGCGGCTGTATTTTAATTTTGTGATCGAGGACTGATCCACCTCCGTTTCAGGATGATATTCAACTATTTATTTGTTGAGTGGCGATGTCGCAGTGATCGGTAATTTCAGACAAACCATTCCACAAGTAGGGTGCGACGATTTGAAAGTGTGTTTCATTTGTTGCTTTTTCTGCTGCAGTTACTAGACTACTGTGCGGAACCGGGGGGAATGTTGGTGGTATGTGATTCTCCTCAGTAGTGCTGGCTTGTTCGGAACTAATTTGCCGCTATCTTCCCCTCCAAACGCGCGACCTGCCCTACACCACCGCCGAGTCAATCCTCCGGGAGCGACAATTTCTCTTTCCCCAATGCAGGCGGACGCAAACATCCAAGCTCGAGTCGCGGCCATCCGGAAAAGATCGAAGGCGGAAGGCGACCGCGGCGAAGGTGTGCGAAATGTCCGCTGGGGGGGGAGGGGGTACTCATAGTCGTGCATGCCGTAGTCGTTAGACCATTGACCTCGCATCCCTACAAAGCCGGGACGGAGCACGCCGGGTTCTCACCGGACCAGGCTCTCACATCACCAAGCGNGTTTTACAACGTCGTTGCCAAGCGACGAAAACCCAGCCCCGATGGCAAACACCGGGGGGGGGGCGAAACAATGGCTTGGGCAATGGGTTAAGCGCGAGCGCGCAGATGTAGGAGTTTCGTGTGTTACTGTTTNCAGATTCTAAACGCGGCATTACGCCGTGCGGTCCTGCCGTCAAACGCCAAGGCTTACTCCAACTCCACTCCCACCCGGCACTGCCGTCAAACTCTCTCTCCTACTCTTGCTCTGGTATAATCGCGGCAACACGTTGCGCGGTATTACCGTCAAACGCCAACGCTTCCTCAATCAAGACGCGACAATACGTCGTGCGGTACTGCTGTCAAACTCCACCGCTCGGTCAAAGGCCGACTACCTGTTGCAAATGGGTAGAGACCCAACCTAGGTTACCAGTAATCCTCAAAAACTGATGATATTTTGTGTGCGTGTAGCATGGCATTAGAAATAGTATTGTGCGTAATGTAATGCAGGGATTGGCGAGGTTTTGTGTTTTGTCTTCCTGACAGCCGTGCTGAGACCAACTTTATCTCCCCGGCAACAGCGTGATTAACATTGTATCTGGGCTCTTTTTGGTGGCTACTTCTTGAACAGCAGGTTTAGCCTGATCAAAAATGCGTGATCAACGTTTAATCTGGACTCTCTTGGGTAGCAGGTTTAACCTGATCAATAACTTTTCGTGTCTTGGTTGTGTCAGCGAGTGCCGGAGACGTGTCCAGTCTCAGCGACGTGCAACATCGATGGTACCTCCACCTTGTTGCAGATTAAACATCCACCATATTGACGAAATAAATGCTGATTTCCGAATATTGTTACACGTTGTCTCAAGGTTGCTATTTGTTGTTAGATTGCGGTTCCAAGTTGTGAAAGATTTGATTTAGGATTGATTACCCTGTGGTTGAAACAGGAGCAGCGGCTGTATTTTAATTTTGTGATCGAGGACTGATCCACCTCCGTTTCAGGATGATATTCAACTATTTATTTGTTGAGTGGCGATGTCGCAGTGATCGGTAATTTCAGACAAACCATTCCACAAGTAGGGTGCGACGATTTGAAAGTGTGTTTCATTTGTTGCTTTTTCTGCTGCAGTTACTAGGCTTCTGTGCAGAACCGGGGGGAACGTTGGTAGTATGTGATTCTCCTCAGTAGTGCTGGCTTGTTCGGAACTAATTTGCCGCTNCGACGATTTGAAAGTGTGTTTCATTTGTTGCTTTTTCTGCTGCAGTTACTAGACTACTGTGCGGAACCGGGGGGAATGTTGGTGGTATGTGATTCTCCTCAGTAGTGCTGGCTTGTTCGGAACTAATTTGCCGCTATCTTCCCCTCCAAACGCGCGACCTGCCCTACACCACCGCCGAGTCAATCCTCCGGGAGCGACAATTTCTCTTTCCCCAATGCAGGCGGACGCAAACATCCAAGCTCGAGTCGCGGCCATCCGGAAAAGATCGAAGGCGGAAGGCGACCGCGGCGAAGGCGTGCGACATATCCGCTGGGGGGGTGAGAAACAACGGCTTGGGCAATGGGTTAAGCGCTTGAAGTTGATGCGCCGGCCAATGTAGGGGTTTCGAGTGTTATTGTATTGTTTTGGTATTGTTAGGGGATTTTCGAATGTATTGTTTTGGTGCATTGGATTGGATTTTGGCCTTGCTATTGGATTGGTTTCTAGCATTCGGGTTTGCCAACGTTGTTTCGGTATTGGATTTGATATGGCTTTGGTGTTTCGTCGGGATTGATTTGGAGGAGGATTGTTTTTCTTGGACTTCGACTGGACGAATATTGAATGTTGTTCGTTTGGTCTGTGGTTCAGATCTCCAACCCCTTCTTAACTCAGGGGGGCGGATCTCCCAGAGAAGGGGGGCACGTTGTTCATTCGGATGGAATTTACTGCAGCTGGTGCCAAGTTTCTAGAGAGAAGCAATAGGAACAATACTCGCGTATTTTCTGCGCAAATGATTTTCACGCTGAACGAATGGTTGGGTATGGATGTTGTTTGATCGGAAATGTGAGAGTAGAGGATTCATGTCATGTTCAGCTGCGTTTTACCTGCGACGTGGGCATCCGCGAAACATGAAACCTATGCAAACGTTTTTCCTTTGCGAAATTTGTGTTGTCTTGGTAGGACTGTTGACGGAAAGATGGATGTAATCGAAGCGCAACGAAGGCGAATATCTACGAATTGGTCCGTGTGTTGGAAAGTAAATGAAGAGAAGTTGCACAGATAGGTTTGGTTCAATGGATTGTTTAATGCTTTGAGTTGTGCGGGGGACATAAGTACTTTAAGGGTGTCGTTGCGGCGAAGTGCTGAGAAAGGATGGACCAAAAGAAGGGCGTTTTGCAGAGAAGGAATGAAGGCGATGAGACAAGGCGTCGTTGGTTCAGGAACATCTACATAATCGAGTTCTTGGTTATTTGTTTGTCATGGAGGAGTAGGATCCACGTTTTGGGTCGTAATGGAATTGTATTGAATTGCCGTATCATTACGATGCATTCGAGCAGGGGGCTGTTAGATATACTCGTAGCATAGTAAAGATGGTTGAAAAAGGGACATAGGTGTATGGAGATTGCAATGGGTAGATTGCGGAGGAACAGGGAGTTTTTGCGTGGTTTTTTCGGAGATTCGATGAGTGATGTGAATGGCGTGACGGATGGGTGTTGTGACTTTCCCTTTGGTTCCTCGGACACGAGTGTTCTCTGCTGTCCCCTCTCCCTTCTAAATACAAGACTTTCTCATCTCGGCCCTCGATGGCCGAGCTGCATTTCTCCACAAACCTACAAGCTTCGGCCCACCCGGTTCAACCAACAACACGCATCAAATTGAAGGTTTTGAAGAGCGTAATCGTACCGCCGCTAGAGTACGCCGGAGAAGTATGGGCAGGAAATAAGAAGGTAGTGAAAGAACTCGAGACGGCACAGATGAAAGCAGCGAAAATCGTCCTAGGATCCTCCAAGCGCACAAGTAATGCAGCCGTGAGGGCAGAATTGGGGATCCAATCCCTACGGTCGGGAAGAGACGCGAGGAAGCTGACATGGCAGTATCGCATGTGCGGGATGGGAGAGGAGAGGTCGCCGAGAATGGTACGGGAGGCGAAGTGGGCAAACAAATAGAGGGGTAAGCAACCCACGGAATGGGTCAAGTTTGTAGACGTATGGAAGGGGCTCGACATCGACGAAGATAAACGCTGGAAACGGAGGGTCTAAAGGGGGTCAAGGAGAAGATNTGTAGAGGATGTATGAAAGGGGCTCTCGAAGATGCAACGCTGGAAACGGAGGGTCTACAGGGGTTCAAGGAGAAGATATCTGTTGCTTGTGCCGATAGAGAAGAACAGAATCTGAGGAAAGAATCCAAGGATAAGGAGGGTCTAGAAGTGTACGGGATGTTGAAGAAAGGACTAGGGTCCAAGGATTTTACCTACATGGACCAATGGATGGAGGGNAGGACGGTAGCTGTAGTGGGGCATAGGAGGTGGGTTGAAAAGGCAGGTAGGGATATCGTTGGGATAGACAGACTAGGGAAGACATTTTTGAGCCACCTTTGGCAAAGTAGAAAGGAACGATTGACCATCGGTGATCGGTCCTGGGGGAACAATGCTCCGTCCTCTCGAGGACGCGTGGTCAATGGTGTAACCGCTAAGGCATGCAAAACATAAGAGTCCCCCCCGCCCCCCCCCTTCCCTGCACCGCGTGCCAACAAAAACATCAAGGGAGGAATAAACCAATCCGCGTACCCCCCCTGGGTCTCCCGGGCTCAGTCTCCGATTGCGAAAATACCACCCGAGCTCTCTTGAATGAATACGCAGAGAAGAACGCCAACCGGCCTCTGCTCGGGAATAATCACAACTCAGTCCCTTCCTTTGGCTCTCTCCCTCTTTCTTTCTGCCTGTGTGTGTGTCTCTCTCTCTTCCTCCCTCCCTCCCTCCCTCCCTCCCTTTTCTCTTTCTCTCGTTAATCTCTCTCTGTCTAATTGCCATGTATTTGTCCTGTCCACCATGTCGAAAGCATTTCACTCTCCTCTCACCCCCCCCAAAAAAAAATGTTGGATGTGCGGTGCTTGATCGTGCAGTGTTCCAGCATAGGCGAAACCACACCCACCCCTCCCA
This sequence comes from Ectocarpus sp. CCAP 1310/34, assembly GCA_902602495.3. Lineage (NCBI taxonomy): Eukaryota > Phaeophyceae > Ectocarpales > Ectocarpaceae > Ectocarpus > Ectocarpus sp. CCAP 1310/34. Next base: position 5,957 of record CACKRE030001233.1, on the reverse strand, counting down.
ATCACCGTCCACGCAACCATTCCACCCACAAACAATAGATTTCACGGAAGTTACCATCCTGAGTCTGCTGCACGCCGCCTCTGGGAGGCCAGGCGCGTCTTCAGTCCGGAGAGTAGTTCCCAGCTCTCCCTGCTGCAGGTCGGCATAACCGCCCGGAGGTGTTCGGTGAGGTCGGCGTTGTTGATCTCGATGCGGCCGCCGGGCGCCGCCGGGATGGTGCCGCCGAACCTGTGAAACCGCCGCCGTACGTCGCGCACTAAGGTCCGGGCCTGTTCGTCCTCGCCGGCGCCCGACCGGCTCTTGCGGCTGCCGTCGTCGTCGCTTTGGTGGGCCATGTCGTTGCCCGTCCTGTGTCTTTTACGCTTCTCGCCCGCCCCTTCGCGCCCTACTCCCACCACTGACGAACGGGCATCTAGTCCTCCGCCGTCTACAGAAAGCCGGCTTTCATCACATTCCTCGAGCTCCATCTGGTCCTCCTCCTCCTCCTCCTCCTCCTCCTCCTCCTCCTCCTGCTGCTGCTGCTGCTGCTGCCCGCTCCCTTCCATCGTGTAGCGACCACCGCTGCCACCGCCGCCACCGCCTCCACGACCCCTCGCTTCGGCCGCCTCTGCCATCCGCTTCTTTCGCCTCCACTCCGCGGAGGCCGGCATCGAAAGCCCCACCCCCCTCTTGACGCCCACCCGCCTCGCGAACTCGTTCGCCGCCACCTGTTCCCTCGACAGCCAGCCGGACTCGGACCACGCCGACAGAGACTCCACGCCTACCCTCCTCGAGGGCGCGTTCGTAAGCGACCTGCGCTTGTTCCGCGATTTCCTCCCCTGTATATGTCGTCGTCGTCGTTCGGTGTGCTTCTTGAGAATTGGCGTCGACTGTACTAACCGGCTGAATGAGAAGGCATCAGTCTTGTGGTGGGATAATAATACAAACGGCAGCACGTTATCTGTCAAAACGTGGTCGGTTGTCCGCGTCCAACGGGTGGAACAGCCGGCGAGAACAATGCCACACACAAGCAGCGTCAGCAACAATCAGGGATTTTTCGACCGTAAGCAGCCAGGTCTTGGAAAACAGATAACGTTGTGGCCGCAAGACAACCAACACAGATCGAGTGAGGCTATGAGAAACAGGCCACCGCCGCCGCCGCCGCCGGAAATCAACAGCCCTCACGGCTGCCGACGACAACACAGACCACAAAACTCACCCCATGTGCGGCCGCCATCACCTCCGCGACCCTCGCCTCCCAGCCGGCCTCCCTCTTCAGGCATGACCGTCTGTGGGCCTCCTCTTGACGCCGCAGTACCTCACGAGGGTCCTCGGTTGTCGTAGCCACTGCTGCAGCCGGTGCCCCCGTAGTGATCGTCGTTGAACTTCCTCCGGGCTGGTAGCGCCGGAAACGAGGCACCAATCCCTCGTACAGGATGAGCGCGGAGCCCGGTGACCGCGGGTCTTCCATTCGCTCCTCGAGACCTTCGTTGGACACGTTTGCAGGGTGTGTTGTCGGGCAGTCTTAGTGCGGGCAAGGCAAGTCGGGGGACGGGAGATGTGAAACGTACATCTGGTTCCATCGCCAGGCAGATACATGTCTCTTGAGTAATGTTGGGACCGGTTACACGCGTACACAAGTCCGAGCTTGAGTTTGGTCGCCGTGGACGCTGGATATGCATAACAGGAGCGTGGACATCAATCGCGCAAGAAGAGCCATCGCAGCCGTCGATCCCGTTGTGTCAGCGCCGTACAACGGGTATCTGGTGGCGACACAGCAGCAACAGCAACTATCCCCACCACTAGTACAGTAGTACAAGAAAAACAACGACAACAACAGCAGAGACAGGCGACAAAGGACAACCAAAATCCCGCCGCTTTGGCTGTACAACGAACAGCCAGTCCAGGAAAACAACAATCCTCGCACGACGAACCGATTTACCACGTAGTTTTGCCACGCTCGAGATCCAACAACCAACCTTGAAGCAATTCTTCTGACAACCCTCCCCGCCGCTGGTAGGCCACCACCGATAGTTCGGTCAGGACGCGCTTAAGGTAAGCCTGGGTGGCCGCTGATAGAAGCTAGAGGCCGGCGTGAGGCACGGCAACATGGGGACGATAGTGGGGCATGCGAAGTGACCGGGATACGCTGAACGCCTAGTTACGTTCACGTGGTCTACACCATCGACCGCACTATCACACTCACCCATCTGTACGGGCCACAAGCAGCGGGATTGCTTGTTTGCATCTATGATACAACGCCTGACAAGCGCGTTCACCGTCGACTTGCGATGTCACACAAGGGTGGACATGTGGCACTACGCTGGGCGGTGAACGAGTTCAACTCGGCGCTACAGTATGGATGGAAGGAAGGGAGACCCCCGCGCGTACGACACGACGGATCAAGGCAGACCCATTAAGAGTAACAGAATCAAGCCGAGGTAAACCGTAGATAGAGACAATACATACATACACCTATGAGAACGCACCCTGACACGTACGTACACGTATCGACGCTACGGAAGCTGGAGAAGAACGACGACAGCCATTGAGCAGCAATAGCACTACTGATCAGATCCACGACCGCACGAGAGAAAACGCCCAAAAGTAGCGGGAAAACAAGAAACAAACCGAGCAACGGAAAACCAATGCCCGCCCATAACATTTCATGCTTGCAAGTGGACAACACCCGTTGTACTCCCCCCCCCCCCCCCCCCCCCCCCCCCCCCCCCCCCCCCCCCCCCCCCC
>CACKRE030001232.1:1948-12113 GCA_902602495.3 Ectocarpus sp. CCAP 1310/34 | reverse complement strand
AAAAAGATCCCCCCCCCCCCCCCCCCCCCCCGATTGATCTGGTCTCTAATCCGAGATGGTCTTGAGATCAAGGATCACGGATCAGCGCCTCTGGCCACACTCTGCTCCTGAGACAAGTTCTCGACAACACAGGTGATCCGATGGTATTTTCATAAACGAGGTTGTTTGGGAACATGACCTTCCGGCAATTGCGTCAAGCACATGCCGACGGGTGATCTCAAACACACGGAGATGTACGGTCGAAGGTATGAAGGAATCGTCAGATTTCCTCGGAGGCGACCGACCATATCTCATGGAGCAACGTAAATGTCCGGCGGCGATGCTCAAACGTCTTGACACGATGGGGGGGCACCAGCGAAACTCCCTAATACGACAACGTAGACATCCACTTGAGGCTGCAGTGTTTGTAAATTGGCAAAAACACACTGAGTACTCAGGGCATGCACGTCGGTGCACACCAATAATAATCCACGTGGCCCATCCGTAGGCACGAGGGGGGAATAGGTTTTGGGTTCAATGAATGTGTCCGTAGGACCACCCGAATTACGAATGACGGATAAGACTAGCCTAAGGAGAAAAATGAGCACAGGGGGGCCTCAGAACACGGCGTCCCTTCATCCTCAACCACCCACATCCACCATCGACTTATTACTGCCCCCGGTGATGGTGACGTCATCCGCAGTAACATCTCTATCCTCTATGGTACTTGGGCGGGGTTTGTAGACTGTACTTGTGGCTGTGCGCGAAAAAAAATGAAAATAGATCCGATACTTTTAATTCCCCCCGCCGGCGCACCCCCCCCCCCCCCCCCCCCCCCCCCCCCCCCCCCCCCCCCCCCCCCCCCCCCCCCCCCCCNCGGTGTTGGCCATCGGGGTCGGGTTTTCGTCGCTTGGCAACGACGTTGTAAAATCAGCCAATTCACTTCGTGAACTCGGCAACCTGGTTACCGGGTTATTTTTTCCTGCTTTTTTTTTGGAGGTAACNGGGTTTTCGTCGCTTGGCAACGACGTTGTAAAACCAGCCAGTTCACTTCGTGAACTCGGCAACCTGGTTACCGGGTTATTTTTTCCTGTTTTTTTTTGGAGGTAACTTAAATGGCGGTCGAGTAGATCATGTTGTCGGGGTCGAGAACCCTCACTCCGCGCAAGAGGGATAATCGCACCACGTTGTGTAGGAAATGGTCAAGCACCCTAGAGGCAGTTACACAGTGCTTACAACTGTCTCTTGAAGTGAAAGCACCAGAAAATAAATTAATTCATACGCAGCTGTCATCCGTACGCAAGGAAGCACAAGATGCCGAACACCTTTCGCAAGATGCATCGCACCCTTCATGCGACTCGCCAAATATCTCACGGCGCTTCGCGCTTGGTGATGTGAGAGCCTGNGGGGGGGGGGGGGGGGGGGGGGGGGGGGGGGGGGGGGGGGGGGGGGGGGGGGGGAGCGAGCGGCAGATCTCATTCAACATCTCAATCCCAACCCGGTCACTCAATATTTCGCGCCGGGTTTCACATCTGGGTGTTTGCAGAATTTCGACCTCTCCGACAGAACTTCTGGACTGGCGACATAGCCGCAGATACGTGCTGATTGTACTCCTCTCAATCGACGGGATACGTTGCGACTTCATCCAGGGCGTCCCACCATAGTCATCGCAGGTGTGTATCAGGTTCGTTTGAAAATTGTGGCAAAGCGTTACCTGCAAACGCTTCCCGCTCTCCTACGCTACGTACACAACGAACGATGTTAAGCCATCTACAGTGTATCAGACTTACCATTACTCTTTTGCTAACGCTCTCCGGCGCGATGTCGAGCAACGAACAACACCACGGCGGCGTGAAGCCAGAGGAGTATAATGGCGCGCACCGCATAATGTGATCGTCTGGTCGCAAATAATCCAACCCTTCCCCAACAGTTGCATCTCTCCACCTTACATACTATAGATTTCCCCCGACGTACGCGTACCAGCCCGATGCACATGATGGCGTTCGAACTGTCCTCGTTAGCCTGATACGCCCAAGCCAGATATCGCTGCGGGTGTGAGTTCATCGTAATTTGTCCTCGACTCATATGTGGTGGATAGCGATGATGAAACTGGTTTCGTGAGAGAGGATGGGAAATCAACCATCGTGCAACTGCCTCATCCAGGTCGGCACGGTTGGCCATCACTGCATTTTTTCCGCACAACCTGACCGACGAGCGAGTGTCCCCCCCCACTGATGCCTACCTGCATGTGTCTCTTCGTGCGTAAAAAGAGCGATTTGTATACATGGGAAACGCCGGGATTACAGTATGTAGTATTGCATAGAATGGCACCACGGGTGGGTGTGATCTCGTTGCCCTGGACCCTTACCTGTCGATGACGCGAAAGATGAATTTGTTCAGTAATAAAACAATACTAGTTGTGAACTTTTGAACACTCTTCATTCGATTCGAGTCATCTCTCCGGTTATCGGCCACACTTTGGTCGACTCAGGTGCCCACTGACCGAAGTACTTGCTGGCTTCACAGCCGCTGCTTTAGAGACAGACGTGCTGCTGCTTCTCTCCTACATTCTGAGCTCACGTCGGGCTGTGGATGACATGGATGAAATAGCGGGAAGAATTGCCCCCCTCCCACTGGCGGTCCCCCCATCGGTGTTTGCCATCGGGATTGGGTTTTCGTCGCTTGGCAACGACGTTGTAAAACCAGCCAGTTCACTTCGTGAACTCGGCAACTTGGTTACCGTTTTTATTTTTTCCTCTGGTTTTCCTTTGGCGGTAACCAAAAAGGTGGTCGAGTAGATCATGTTGTGCGGGGTGGAGAACCCTCACTCCGCGCAAGGGGGATGATCGCACCACCCCTAGAGGCAGTTACACAGGGCTTACAACAGTCTCTGGAAGTGAAAACACCAGAAATCGCATATAGGATACCACNCACCCCTAGAGGCAGTTACACAGGGCTTACAACAGTCTCTGGAAGTGAAAGCACCAGAAATCGCATATAGGATACCACGAGGATTGTCATTGGTTTTATTTCAAGTTGAAGAGGAGATATTTTTACGATGTAAGTGACAGTAGAAATAAGTCCTACATATGTTGTTGTACTTCGTATTGGTTTAATATTCATGTAGAGTATAAGACATTAAGTGAAAGTTTTCTTAGGTACATTTGCAATTGTCGGAAGGCAAAATAAATAAATAAATAAATAAATTGAGTCATACGCAGCTGTTATCCGTACGCAAGGAAGTAAGCACAAGATGCCGAACACCCTTCGCAAGATGCACCGCACCGTTCATGCGACTCGCTGAATATCTCACGGCGCTTCGCGCTTGGTGCTGTGAAAGCCTGGTCCGGTGAGAACCCGTCGTGCTCCGTCCCGGCTTTGTAGGGATGCGAGGTCAATGATCTAACGACTACGGCATGCACGACTATGAGTACACCTCTCTCTACTGGCGCGGCGAGGTTCACTTGGGGAACATACAGGTGTTTTCATCTCATTCTATTTCCTCAAATTTGGCGGAGATGATGTTGGCCGTTCCGTTGGTACAACAGAGCAATCCATCCCCAAATTATACACTTGCACGTTGTCCTCCATTGCGACGAATACCGCAGCGCCTGACACATGTACTTCTCAGATACAGTAGTGAAGATTGACTTTCTCTCGCAACAAAATGACATTCGGCCAGGACACCATCCGTAGAAGTCACTCCCACAGGATTACCGAGAGGCACGTGTTGGAAAACTCTAAAACAAGTGGTTCTGACTGTTTTTATATTTGTCCTCAAGAGCATTAGACTGTTGGGCATGCCAGCCTTTTCGGGGAGAGAGTTCGCCCCAAACAGCGCCCACAAGCGAAGGACCAAACTGTGAAGGTTCAGGAGCATGTTGGACATCTCACACAGCAAAGGGACCACGACGCTGTCACACTCAAATGCCGTGTCAACACGTGAGAGAGTGACTCAGTGATGCCCATGGAGCTAGAAAGCACATGGTAAGTTTGTATTCTTACGGACGGACACGTCTACCACATCAGGAAATAGGATTGAAGTCGTACTTCCCATGCTTGGTGAGGCGTCCCCGTGACGCAACGTGCACATGTAGTTTATGTCGCCATCCCATTCATCCATTGACCAGGCCAACGAAGCCCCACGCGCAGGTAGAAAAAGCCTTCTCGAAGCACTTAGAAAGTCCTCCTTGCCTAGGATACTCGTTGGATTTGATTCCCCTACAGCTGTTTCTCCTGCCCGCCCTCCTTACCAATCTATCGCCCCCCACCTTTTGCGTGCGTGTACACGTTATTCCCGGCAGTGCCTGTTACACACCGTCAATATGCTGTGCGGCAGAAAGATCGAGGCCGTGGTGGACAACGTCAAGGACTGCCACCGCCAACTGATTATGCATGGCACGCACGTCATTCTGGACGGCATGGCCACAGCAAGCCCTCTCCTCCACCCTGCAACCGCTCCTACTCTTGCGAGGTGCTAGATATACTTGTAGCAATGCCAAGTAGTTGCTGCTGGACGTTCCCCATGGGAATGAGGTAGAGCGGAATACCAGGTGACNGCATGGCACGCACGTCATTCTGGACGGCATGGCCACAGCAAGCCCTCTCCTCCACCCTGCAACCGCTCCTACTCTTGCGAGGTGCTAGATATACTTGTAGCAATGCCAAGTAGTTGCTGCTGGACGTTCCCCATGGGAATGAGGTAGAGCGGAATACCAGGTGACATGTATGTGTGGTACGTAGAATGGATTCCAGGGATGTACAAGGTACCCCTGTTGTATACGGCGTCGCCCCCTCAACGGGGCTTGTGTGTGAATGTGGGTGCAACTAATCACAACAAGTTTTGCTCCTCGACGCAAGCCCGCCGTGTTTNCCGCTCCTACTCTTGCGAGGTGCTAGATATACTTGTAGCAATGCCAAGTAGTTGCTGCTGGACGTTCCCCATGGGAATGAGGTGGAGCGGAATACCAGGTGACATGTATGTGTGGTACGTAGAATGGATTCCAGGGATGTACAAGGTACCCCTGTTGTATACGGCGTCGCCCCCTCAACGGGGCTTGTGTGTGAATGTGGGTGCAACTAATCACAACAAGTTTTGCTCCTCGACGCAAGCCCGCCGTGTTTCCGACACCCTATTCAACACACGTCTTGCGACAAGCTACCCCCAGTTCGGATTACCCTAACACGCTAGCGTGCGATATCATACGGGATCCCGAGGTGGGGCTAGCTACAAAAAAAAAGGGTTCGGCCAGAGAACAGTGACACGGAAATCATGGAGCAGCAGCTGGATGAGCTCGAGCTCTCGGACGAGCAGAGAAACNCCCTAACACGCTAGCGTGCGATATCATACGGGATCCCGAGGTGGGGCTAGCTACAAAAAAAAAGGGTTCGGCCAGAGAACAGTGACACGGAAATCATGGAGCAGCAGCTGGATGAGCTCGAGCTCTCGGACGAGCAGAGAAACGTAATCGACGCCCTTATCAAGGAGCAGTGCAAGATCAAAGTAGAAGAAGCAGCAGCAGCAGAGCGCCCCGCAGCACAGAACGAGGGCATGCCTTCCGAAGGAGGCGACACCCGGCTGGAGAGGCTGGCTGGCTCGGAGTCAAGCCCGAGACCCGAAGACCAGCCCCGATCGCCGGCGGACGTCAGTCTCATCGACACCCTCGCGGGCCTTGCAGAGGGTCAACATGAAACCGGAGGATTNAAAAAGGGTTCGGCCAGAGAACAGTGACACGGAAATCATGGAGCAGCAGCAGGATGAGCTCGAGCTCTCGGACGAGCAGAGAAATGTAATCGACGCCCTTATCAAGGAGCAGTGCAAGATCAAAGTAGAAGAAGCAGCAGCAGCAGAGCGCCCCGCAGCACAGAACGAGGGCATGCCTTCCGAAGGAGGCGACACCCGGCTGGAGAGGCTGGCTGGCTCGGAGTCAAGCCCGAGACCCGAAGACCAGCCCCGATCGCCGGCGGACGTCAGTCTCATCGACACCCTCGCGGGCCTTGCAGAGGGTCAACATGAAACCGGAGGATTAATACAGGGAAGTCCCAACCCCTAAAGAAACAATACGTATTAGCGCAGGTATCACAATCCCTGCATTCACCGGGATGTTTAGCCCCGAGGACGATGTACAGAAGGGGTAATGGTTTCACCATTCAGTTTCGATCTTTGTTGGAGCAGGAGCGTTGCCTTGCGGCAATATAATCCAAGGACACGNCACAATCCCTGCATTCACCGGGAAGTTTAGCCCCGAGGACGATGTACAGAAGGGGTAATGGTTTCACCATTCAATTTCGATCTTTGTTGGAGCAGGAGCGTTGCCTTGCGGCAATAGAATCCAAGGACACGATTCGTGTCGGGAAGACGGATGCGAATATCTCGGCATTGAAGGTGGAGCATGGGACGGAAGCTGTAGATCGGGCGGTCAAGGCTTGGCAGCTAATTATATCCAAGATACAAGTACCGACAATAGTCCCTGCAATCCTAGCTAGTGGTTGCCCCACATTGTGGGATCAATTTCTCACNGCGAATATCTCGGCATTGAAGGTGGAGCATGGGACGGAAGCTGTAGATCGGGCGGTCAAGGCTTGGCAGCTAATTATATCCAAGATACAAGTACCGACAATAGTCCCTGCAATCCTAGCTAGTGGTTGCCCCACATCGTGGGATCAATTTCTCACCTTTTACCGAGTGCACGCAGAAACGGACAAGTTGGAGTTGCAGGGGCAGTGGTACTGGTTGAAGCTGCAAGTAGGGGAGGAGCCCCGGCGCTCTCTCACAAGAGCATCAGTACTTCGCCAGAAACTAGAAGCGTACGGTTTGGTGCAATCCGATCATGATGCTAACGTCTACTATGTAGGCAACCTTCTGCACGATTTCAATGTGCAGAGGAACGTGTTGTTGGCGCATTCTGAGGTCAAGACGGAATTGGTAGAGAAGGTGATTCTCATTGCCTGGGCGGAGACGGAGGGCGTCGGAGAGCGTGGGGGCGTATGCCCTCGTCACTGGCGGTGATAACCGTGGTGGCGGGGGGGGGAACACGGGGGATAGGAGGAAGACGAGAGGACAACGGAGGACGGCAGCGCGACAACAGCAGCAACAACCGCAGCAGCCACAGCAGCAGCATCAGCCGTACTTCAAGCAGCAGCAACAGGTATACCCGCCGCCGTACCCGCCTGAGATAAAATATTGCGACCTCCTTAATTCCTCGTCCCACAGCAACGAGGAATGTCGCTTGCAGCGGGGTTGGGGAAGTCCCTCGGGCGGCCAAGGTGCGAGCTACGGCGGAAGGCACGGGCCCCAGCATGGGGGCCAGGGCATTTCTGGAGGAGGACGTCATCAGCAGCAGCCGACAGGAGGAAGATTCGGGGGGCGTGGCGCCGCTTCCGGTGGGAGGGGCAGGGGCCCTTTTCACCAGGGATCGCCGGGCAGCAACCTCCCCGCCTACCCTGTACCTCAGCGGGGTTACGACTACAGCGCCTACCTCCCCAACATGTACCACCCGCAGGGAAATTAACCTCCCATCCACCCGAATGACCCTCGCAAGCGGTGTGAGAACTGCGGTGAACTCGGCCACAACCACCTGTGCTGTCCTTCGCGTGTTGATGTCGGAAGGCCGGCTGGCATGCCGGCCGCCAACGCGCCGCCTAGGCCCCCACCGCCCCGGCCGCCGGCCGGTGGCTACAGCCAGCGGCCGCCGTGGGCCCACTCGTACGGGCAGGCCAACACCTCGCAGCAGTACGGCGGAGAAGGGGTGGAGCCAGGAGCAGCAAGAGCGACGGCGGCGACGACGGCAGCACCATCTACGGGGGGGCATGCAGCGACGCATGTGACCGGTGTTTATCAACAACCGGTGACGCACGCGAGCGGTGTGTACGAATACCCACCCCAACAGCAGCAGCTGGAGCACCTATCCCCTCACTTCCAACAGCAGCAGCCAGTCCCCGCCCCTTACGCCTCTCCCGCGCCTTCGACCGGAGCACCTTCGTCGGCAGGGGGGACTTTGCATGCGTGGGTTGTAAGGGACATGTCAAGTGAGTACCAGAGTGAGATTTCGAGTGGATTCGTAGGGGGTGAGGGGTATGCCTTGATGAACTCTATGTCGGTTGAAAGGGCGGAGCGTGTAGGAGTTGAAGAATGGCTTGCGGACTCCGGTGCAGCTAACCAAACCACTGGAGGCCCCACGAACATGTATGATGTGATCATCCCGCCCCTTGGTAGCGATAGAGTGCAGATCGGTGATGGCAGGACGATGCGAGTGCTTGGAATCGGATGTTTAAACGTGAGATTTCATCTTGAAGGTAGAGACTTTTGCGTGAAGCTTTCCCAAGTACATCATGTAGAAGGAATGGGGTTCAATCCTTTCCCCCTCCACCAAGCACAGGGATTGCAAAGTATTGCCTTGGACGACGTGGGCACCCATCTTTTCCATGGCCAATTGACCTTTCCCCGTGGCGAGAGGGGTTCATCGCTTTGGGCCACACGCTTGCCGCCCAACTATGAAACGCCCACCGCTGTGCTTGTGATGCCTTTTCCCCCGGTGCCCCCTCCCCGTGCTGCTGGTGTACGTTTACATGCGAGTGATGGTAGAGTGATGCCAGAATCCCCACCGGTGTTTTTCCCCACTCCGGGTGTAGCATATGTTCCTTCCGCAGTGTCAGGTGTCCCGCCCGCTCAAAGCAGCGCAGTGCCTCCGGTGATGTCTGTATTTCATACCGCTCCCAGGAGTGTTGTTCAATCCACCGTGTCGAATTTTCCGCCCGCTGCTGCCGGCGTCGTACCTTCCACGGTGTATGGTTTCCCGGCCGCTGCAAACAGCGTAGTGCCCCCTACTGTGCCCGGTTTCCCGCCCGCTGCAAACAGCGTTNGCTTTGGGCCACACGCTTGCCGCCCAACTATGAAACGCCCACCGCTGTGCTTGTGATGCCTTTTCCCCCGGTGCCCCCTCCCCGTGCTGCTGGTGTACGTTTACATGCGAGTGATGGTAGAGTGATGCCAGAATCCCCACCGGTGTTTTTCCCCACTCCGGGTGTAGCATATGTTCCTTCGGCAGTGTCAGGTGTCCCGCCCGCTCAAAGCAGCGCAGTGCCTCCGGTGATGTCTGTATTTCATACCGCTCCCAGGAGTGTTGTTCAATCCACCGTGTCGAATTTTCCGCCCGCTGCTGCCGGCGTCGTACCTTCCACGGTGTATGGTTTCCCGGCCGCTGCAAACAGCGTAGTGCCCCCTACTGTGCCCGGTTTCCCGCCCGCTGCAAACAGCGTTGTGCCCTCTACTGTGCCCGGTTTCCCGCCCGCTGCAAACAGCGTAGTGTCATCAATTGTGTACGGTCTCCCGCCCGCTGCGAGCAGCGTCGTCCATCCGGCAATGCATGCCCCCCCCCCACTGACACGAAGGTCTACTCGGGAGCGTTAGTGGGGTAGCTACCCATGGTGTACCGTACAAACGTTGATGACCGTAACTCATTTATCAACCCTGGGTCGACTTAGACCGCCATCAGGGAAGATAGTGCTCTCTGGCGTCTACGAGGAGGAAATTTTTATGTTTGTATGTCATAAAAGTCAAGGAAGAGACGGACACCCCGATGTGTGAGTGAGACCTTCTGTTATGCAAGCCACCCTTGAACCCTACATGGGGAAAATGACCTCCCCGGAGGAAAGTACCCAGTACAGCAGCTGGGGCAAGTAGAGAGAAGATACGGTCGTGGGACGCTTGGGTTGGTTACCATGCAGATCGCCTGGCACAAAATTGGGGCACTTGTGCTAAGGGTGTTGAACTTGCCTCCAGGATATGAGCCCATGTTGGCNAGAGAGAAGATACGGTCGTGGGACGCTTGGGTTGGTTACCATGCAGATCGCCTGGCACAAACTTGGGGTACTTGTGCTAAGGGTGTTGAACTTGGCTCCAGGCTATGAGCCCATGTTGGAGGCACTTTTTAGTGTCGGTGAGCCGGCAAAAGAATTGAAAGACACCAGACCCTCAACAAGTACTAGGATTGGGAAGTCCCAGTAATTTGAAAGCATCCCACTTCAAACAAAAACAACGAGATAGTCTCGAAAGAGATAAGGAGGGAGACGACAAGACACAAAGGGTGGAGAAGGAAAGGATGGAAAGGTGCAGTACTGGTAGTGTTGATATTTGGGGTCAATAACGACATGACAAGGTTGGAGTTCAAAAGTATATGTGAAGAAG
>CACKRE030001229.1:2630-22540 GCA_902602495.3 Ectocarpus sp. CCAP 1310/34 | reverse complement strand
AACCAGCCTAGTTCAGCTAGTCGCCACCTGCTCCCTCCTCCTTTGATGGCGAAGCCAGGTTACTGAGGCAATGCAGCTCCCTCTAGCAAACATAGGGCCGTGTAGTGCCCGTCCACCTTTCTGATGATGTCTGCCTCCGCGCACAAAAATGAGATGGGCATCACTGCCAACGCCGCGGCCAGAAAGGCCCGCGCATCTACATTTCCCGCCTGACCCCATCAGTGCCGACCCAACTCCACCACCACACGCACGCCTCGCGGCGGATGCGCAGCAGCAAGAAGGTTTCGGTCATCCCTTGAGGGTGAGTCTAGCCCTGCTCGCCAGAAAGACCCCCCCCTTCGCTACAACCCATGTTTAAGCAAAAGCTTGTCGAGGAGCGAGGGGAAGAAGGGAGAGGGGTATGTGTGTGCATTTTCATGCTCTGGGAACTGCTGTAGCGTCCCTGACACTATTTCCCAAACGTTACCTATATTTCGGAATTTCCATCCGGTACCTATATTTCGGACCAGAGTGGTATGAAAATTCAGCACGCACCGCAGGAGGGAGGTGGGGCATGAAAAAAAATATAAAGAAAAAAACCCTGATGTTAACCCCCTCCTGTGAGACCCTTGTAGTTATTGATTTTCTTCACATTAAACTCGTGTCAGTTTCTAATCCCAAAATCTAGCAAAGACTCGGTCCGTGGTCACAAAGATGCTAGAGCCATCACAAGATCTAAAGAACACACACTATTAGCAAGGAAAGGGTACACAAGCCCGAGGAGGTACACCTGCAATCCCTGCAGCACGTTTGCGTGCTCACAACTAAACTACACGCCAACACACTACAAATTGACTACAGCAGCAGCATCACCCCCCTTGTCCCACACTTAACCAAAATGAATGTTTGTCGACTACAGCGTACTGCTGTCTGAAGTGCTGTCTGTACAATAATATCACCATGGTGCATGGTACACAAGCTCGGGGCATGGAGCTGCTGTCTGAAGTGCTGTCAAAATGAGCCCGTGGACATGCAATGAAGAATGCCCAACCAAAGCCATCATTGCAATTGACGATCACCCGAATCTATCCAGATCATCTGTGTTTGGCACAGCAGTGTAAACATCGACACCGACTAGGAATCGTTCCACACTGAAGGGGTCTTGCACGATGCAGGTACACAATGAAGGCACCCGGGTTATCCGCGCCATCTCTGCCGCGTCTCTCTACAAAACCAGTGACGTCATCACACACACCCAACACCTGTATTCAGAAAAAAAACGGGAAATAATTGACAATACAAGAGATGTTTGTCCGTGCGCCCCGGTTCGATGCCGTCCGCATGCTCCGGTGCCGCTGCTCCGGTGCCGCTGCTCCGGTGCCGCTGTGGCCAGTCCTAGCACGACCAAACTCGACCCGCTCCGCTTCGTACACGCTCTCGTTGCTGTCCTTCTCAGTCGGTTCCTCGCTTTCTCCCTCGTTGCACTTAGGGTTCTCGGTCTGAAGATTCTCGCGCCGAAGGGTCAACCAGCCCTATTAGCTCGTCACCACCTGTCTGTCCCCTCCTCCTTTGATGGCAAAACGACGTTACTGAGACAGTACAGCTCCCTCTAGCAAACCTAGGGCCGTGTACATAGTGCCCGTCCACCTTTCTGATGACGTCTGCCGCCGCGCACAAAGATGAGATGGGCATTCCTACCTACACCGACGGCCTGGAGGCCCGCGCATCTGCACCTTTGTACCTGACGCACCAGCGCCGACCCAACTCCACCACTACCCACGCCTCGGGGCAGGTGCGCCGCAGCAAGAAGGTATCGGTCCCCTGAGGGTGAGTCTAGCCCTGCTCGCTAGAAAGACCCCCCCCCTTGCTATGGGTCATACCTACGCAAACCCTTGCCGAGGCGGCGAGGGGAAGAAACCCTGGAAGGTTGTAAATGTACGAAAAAATACACTGAAAAGTGTAGTACTCTACATACGCTGAAAGGTGTAGAACACGTCTCACCACGAAAAATGGGGGGACTGTCCCCATGATAGATAAGGACGAAAACACTCATACAGTACATGTGAAAAGAGAGGAATTAGAGGTTGTTCTAGCTTATAAGCAGTTGTGACGGTGTGTGCATGGGTAGGGGGAGTACTCCCTGTGTCCGTGTTGTTCCCAGATGTTGTCGCATCAAGTGGCAGCATGTGTCATGGACAGGTAGACGTGGAAGGGCGGCGACAGGTGAACGGCAGCAACTTGTACAAGACGCAGTCCATCTTCGACCACATTTTGTTTCCCCGCGGCCAGGTTTTGAGACCACGGGCTCCCCATTTTTTGTGGACTTTTGAGCTTAGACTACGTGAGAAACAACACAACAACCCCGCAACAACAACAACCCCGCGGTCGGCACGCGTGAGAAGATCGCCTAAAGAGCACAGCAGCGTTGCTTTGTTGCGTGGGCGGGGTATAGACTTGGCACGCACGCCTGGACAAGTTCGGATTCTTTCTCCCTCGCTCTTGTTTTAACAGTTGTTGTTGTTGTTGTTGTTGTTGTTGTTGTTGTTGTTGTTGTTTTCTTGACGTTAAACTCGCGTCAGTTGCTAATCCCAAAATCCAGCAAAGACTCGGTCCGTGGTCACAAGAATGCTACACGAGTCTAAACTCGTGTCAGTTGCTTAATAATCCCCAAATCTAGCAAAGACTCGGTCCGTGGTCACAAAGATGCTAGAGCCATCACAAGATCTAAAGAACACACACACACACTATTCGCAAGAAAAGGGTACACAAGCCCGAGGAGGTACACCTGCAATCCCCGCAGCACGTTTGCGTGCTCACAACTGAACTACACGCCCATATACTACAATTCGACTCTGCAGCAGCATCACCCCCCTTGTCCCACACTTAACCAAAATGAATATTTGTCGACTACAGCGTACTGCTGTCTGAAGTGCTGTCTGTACAATAATAACACCATGGTGCATGGTACACAAGCTCGGGGCATGCAGCTGCCGTCTGAAGAGCTGTCAGAATGAGTCCGTGGACATACAATAAAGAAGAATACCCAACCAAAGCCATCATTGCAAATGACAATGACCCGAATCTATCCAGATCATCTGTGTTAGGTTAGCAAAGTAAACATCGACACTGACTAGTAATCGTTCCACATTGAAGGGGTCTTCCACGATGCAGGTACACAATTAAGGCACCCGGGTTATCCGCGCCATCTCTGCCGCGTCTCTACCAAACCAGTGACGTCATCACACACACCTAACAGTTATCTATTCAGAAAAAAAACGGGAAATAATTGACAACACAAAAGAGATGTTGTTGTCCGTGCGCCACGGTTCGATGCCGTCCGCATGCTCCGGTGCCGCTGCTCCGGTGCCGCTGTGGCCAGTCCTAGCACGACCAAACTCGACCCGCTCCGCTTCGTACACGCTCTTGTTGCTGTCCTTCCCAGTCGGTTCCTAGCTTTCTCCCTCGTTGCACTTAGGGTTCTTGGTCTGAAGATTCTCGCGCCGTAGGGTCAACCAGCCCAATCAGCTCGTCACCACCTGTCCCCTCCTCCTTTAATGGCAAAACCAGGTTTCTGAGACAGTACAGCTCCCTCTAGCAAACCTAGGGCCGTGTACTAGTGCCCGTCCACCTTTCTGATGACGTCTGCGTCCGCGCACAAAGATGAGATGGGCATTCCTACCTACACCGACGGCCTGGATGCCCGCGCGTTAGCACCTTGTACCTCACGCACCAGTGCCGACCTAACTCCACCACTACGAACGCCTCGCGGCGGGTGCGCCGCAGCAAGAAGGTATCGGCCCCCTGAGGGTGAGTCTAGCCCTGCTCGCCAGAAAGACCCCCCCCTCGAAGTGTACGTGACTGAGCTAGGAAAAATAGATGGGACGTACAGGGAGATGTTTGAGGCATGGAATGGAGAGGAAAGGACGGTAGCTGTACTGGGGCATAGGAGGTGGGTTGAAAAGGCGGGAAGGGGATAGACAGACTAGGGAAGAGATTTTTGAGCCACCTTTGGCAAAGTAGAAAGGAACGATTGGCCATCGGTGATCGGTCCTGTGGGAACAATGCTCCGTCCTCTCGAGGACATGTGGTCAATGGTCTAACCGCTAAGGCTTGCAAAGCATAAGAGTACAACCCCCCCCCTCGCTATGGGTCATGCCGATGCAAAACGTTCCCGAGGCAGCGAGGGGAAGAAGGGGCATATACCCCTACCCGAAGTTGTTGGATATCGCACACAACCTCGTACGGAACAACTGCTGTCTCAGAAAAGGATAGTTTGTGACAACAGCAGCAATTAGGACCCTTTCTGTCTGGGTGGAGGATTGTTGTTAGTGTTGTTGTTGTCGTCTTCAGTTCCGACCTTCGTTCAGTACCTTTTCTAATACCCGTCAGGTCCAACCAACGTACTACGTAGTGGACGCCTTCCGTGGTCAAAAGTCAAGTTGTACCCAAAGAGGGGCGTGCCTTTCGGATAAGGGAGGTACATTTGTCAACCAGGAAGGTCATTTGTGCAGGTGAAAGTTGATGCTTTGGCGCAGCAAGTAGACATCACAACAAGAACTGTTTGTTATGAGGATTCGCGGAACTTGAGCCGCTGCCCCGTGCGAGAACACAAACTCTCCGCAGTTCCTGCGTTTCTAGTTGTGTGTGCTGAAGAGACGCGGCGTTGATATCGTAAACGTAGCACGGGTGACCAGAGGCAGGTTGTGCGTATGTTGGGGCACCTGAGTTCGACCTGGGGGGGAAGGTTGTAGGGACGTTGCAGCCCGTGTGCAAGTCATCCCGCGTCTTGGCTAGTGGCGTTATTGCAAGGCCGCCGTTGGACAAGCTTGCCTGCCTGCAACTTGGGCGTTGCGTGCTACGAAGTATTTCATGATAAAAAATCAATCCCTCCCTTCCGTGGTTCTTGAAGTGCATGCCAAAACGTGTTTGCGTTACGAAGTATTTCATGATAAAAAATCAATCCCTCCCTTCCGTGGTTCTTGAAGTGCATGCCAAAACGTGTTTGCGAGAGGCGAAAAGCGAGCGTTGTGTTTTTCTACGGCCGGTGTCACCAAGGTCTAGTCAACAATTGAACCTTCCACACACACGCCTTTGTTTTAAACGCCGTCTTTCTCGTTATAAAACTTGTGCGCGCGTGCGTGCGTGCGTGCACAATACATACAGCAATCTGCGTAACCTGCTGGGCGCACATAGTAACTGCTCCAACGTTTGTTTACCTTCCTCCGTCCTCCGCAAGCTGCAAAGCTGGCATTCAGAGAGAAACGGAGTAGTTTGGACGAGAAGTCCAACAATTTTTTTTATGAGCGTCAGCCCATGTTGGCGAAATCACGCCTGGTTTACTCGCGAAGCTCTGTAAGGTACGTTGAAGTCGACGGAGGCAGCTCGATCCCCGCTCTGTTGCCATGAAAAAATATGAAATCGTCACAACAATATCAGTTGTTCATATACGTAATAATGTTAAAAACCGACAGCATCCACCACGTCTCCTTGGTTCGGTAATGTTCACAATACATGTGTACGTACGGGCCTGTGAGCAAAGAGACTACTGCTGTATGTACGCGGCGCATGCATGTGTGCGTCTCATGCTAATGTTTTCCTTTTTTGCGCCGGTTCTCTCCACTGCTGCTTCTCGCCCCCCGGTCTGTCGCAACGAAAACGGACTTTATATTTTTGCGACGTAATGCGGACGCGACAGATGGACGATCGAGGGCGAGACGGCCGCGGAGGGTGAAGACAAGTTTTTCTTCAACACGGTGGCGTTCACAACCCCGGGGAAGTACAAGGCAAGCGTCAGAATACTTGTGGGATGGACACACATGAACAGCAGTCAGTCATCCCGGTGACCGAGGTGGTAACAACGAAGTGGTAACACCGTAAACTTGGTAGTAGGTTGGCGTTCGATTTTCTCCCTGGATCGAAAATGTCTCCCCAGTCTGCGGCGGAAAATCGTGAAGTCAACTTTCCACGACCGAGGAGGGAAAGGGGTGGTTAAGCCGTTCTCGCGGGATAACCATTGAAAGCACCGCAGGAGGAAAGGTGGAGCATAAATATAGAACTACTGTTACCTGCTGCGCGACCTTCGCCTGTGTCACCTTCCCCTGTGTGGCCCCGGCTGTACGCCAACCTATTCACCGCAAGGTGTGTGTGTCAGTGTTGGAGAGATTGGATTCGAACACAAACGCCTTCGATCGATCGTGTGTTTTTTCTTCGTCCAGGTCTCGATCTTGATAAATCGGCAAAAAAGTTGGAAAAGGCAACATGCGATCTTGATCTTCATCACGATCAATTTCAACCAATATCTGTCGAAAATCGCGATCATGT
Organism: Ectocarpus sp. CCAP 1310/34; assembly: GCA_902602495.3. NCBI lineage: Eukaryota > Phaeophyceae > Ectocarpales > Ectocarpaceae > Ectocarpus > Ectocarpus sp. CCAP 1310/34. The sequence continues at coordinate 16,240 of CACKRE030001229.1, read as the reverse complement.
CGGTTTCGACAAGGAAAGGGAGTTCCTCAGATGGATTTAGTGGGGGGGGAAGATCGAAAATATTCGAGAAAAACAACGCGATTTCATCTCGAGATTGGTCGATTAAACCGGAAGACTGTTTCAACCAAGTCAGTCTCCATCACCGGTGTGTATGCTGGCACCAGTGAAGGTGGCACGAACAGACCCTCATTGAAAGTATGCATACGTCCGAGTCGAACAGCCGTATGCATCCTGGGGGGTGCGGACGACCCGTCACCAGATGCCTGCCCTCCGCCCCCTCGGCTCCCTCTCAGAGAAAAAACTCTTGTAACTACCACTCGCTGTATAGTCTTGTGTCATCGAGTGCTGCATCCGTCCGATATTATAGAGTTGATAGTATAAGATAAAGTTACACCATTAGACTAGTCAGCGCTGGCTAGTCTATTGGTGTAACTTTATCTTAAAAAGATATGCTCAGAGCTCATTTGCACCCGCCTGGATCACACTGGTCACTTTCCCAAGCACCATTAAGTTCTTTTCAGGGAGCGTCTGGCGAGGGGTCCGTCCCCGGAGATCTCTATTCACGAAGCCAAAAATGTGATCCAGGCGGGTGCAAATGAGCTCTGAGCATATCCTTTATAAGATAAGGTTACACCATTAGTTTAGTCAGCGCTGACTAGTCTAATGGTGTAACTTTATCTTATAGATAGTGGTCGGTTGCTTCGCTGGGTCTAAATTTCTTCCCGGATATCTCACTAGTCGTTTAACCGGTCACCTTTTGACCCCCCGGTCTTGCTCGAGTTGGTCACCTGAGTTCCACCGAAACATTACTACTCCCCTATTCGCTTTCGCACGAGGTTGCATCATCCTCCCAAGCAAACGGCAATAACGAACCACGTCTGTCTAAGGCCTGCTCTCGGTCATGTATGCTCCTTCACTACCTCGCTTTGCACTACTTGCCGCCTCTTGTCTGTGGACCCTAATCGACTGCTGGTACCACAGCAGTGTCATGCGCGTTTGTACCCTCCCGCCGTACGTACTGCTGTATTTAAATAGTGCGTCGTCACAGTGCAGAACCCGAGCACGATCAACACGGCGGCGGCAAGGACATCCGTCCTCGAACATGAGACCTCCGCGGCCGCTGGTGGCCACGGCGGCGTGGCGACATCCGACTCCACCACCTCGTACTCTGCCGTCGCCGCCACCACCAGCACCGCCGGCGAGATCTTCGAGTACGAGTTCGTGGTGACGGTCAAGTACGTGCGCCGGGAGATCCGGGCCCTGACGGATCGGGACAGGGAGACTTTTTTCAACGCGGTGTCCGTGCTGCAGCGGGTGCCGAGCGCCGTCGGCCGTGCGTTGTACGGCGACAAGTACTACAGCAAGGACTTCTTCAACCGGATGCACCTGTACTACGGTGAGGAAATCGTCCATGTACCGAACGAGGAAGGCGATGATGCAAAATGCACGATTGTTGCGGTTAAATTTCCCGGTTATCATCTTGCCGAAGAGAAAGTGCTGAAATCACGGCGGTGGTGCAAGGGTGCCAATGTGAGGTATATGCAAGAGTTTGATTTCTCGTCAGGATATGTCCAGCTAACGTTCTATGCATCCATGGGTGTGTATTCGGATGGGATATCAGCAGACCGAAAGTATTTTGACATGAACAACTGATAATTATTGAGACAACGTTTGTTGGAAGGAGCCGGAGAATGGAACAACATCGACGTTTTTATCGAGCACGCAAAGGTCGCGTGGGTGTGTTGTGGATCCCTGCACTACCGTTCGATGAAAACCATTCCCAGTCGTGTCACCAGTGCAACATGGGAGCGTACACCACAATCATTCAATAGTGGCCGGTTCCGGCAGTTTTCCGAAAACGTGTTATCACATGGTTCGTGCATTTTCTTCGTCATGGAGAAATCGAGCTTTGAAAACCGGCTCAAGGGGTGCGGTATGATACGTATTTCACCTGCGGTATTTTGTACTGGTTCGCCCTCCCGATCGCCCCCCATTCCCTCTCTCTCTTTCTTTCTCTCTTTCTCTCTCAAATCTAAGAACCGATACTACACCTTCAGGCAGTAGGGTAGTTGAGTCTACAAGGGTCGCGGGTGGGAACGTCGACTGGATTGGTCGCACTATAACATGAAAAAATGATTCACACCCGAACGATGGCTGGGTTGAAGTATTACTACACGGCTCCATCGTAGGCGGATCCCCAGACATACAGCCTACCGCTGTCGTCCCACCGTACGTCGAGGTCCAACTCGACCATAAGATTTGCACTAACATTTATTTTTCCTCCCTGCCCGATTCTCCCGTCCACCGACGGCCACGACACGACTACGCCGGAATGACCCCCTTGAAATCGGGTACAGGCGGAGCCCGGGACTGCGACCACTGGCACGCGGGCGCAGGCTTCGTGACCGCGCACGTCGCCATCACTCTCATGTACGAGCAGGCGTTGCAGGCGGTGAACCCGTCCATCGCGCTGCCCTACTGGGACGTGACGATCGAGGGAACCTACTACGACTGGAACGACTTCCGCACGAGCTCGGTCTTCTCAGACGATTGGTTCGGCGATGCCGCTCCTGGAAACGTGAGACCGGCAGCAGCTTCCGCGGGAGTCGATTAATGTTCGCACTTTCCCACAGCCGCAGTTCTTTCACAGGCACAATGCACTACTGCGTGTCTTGGTTCCGACCGCCGCGCTCTAGGATGGCGAAGCATTTCGCCATGTGGAACAATTACACTGTCTCGACTCTCTCCTTCCCAACAACGGTACACCTCAACATAATTCCAGGTGACACGTGGAAACGTGTGTATCTTGCCGTATCAGGGAAGCCTGCAGAGATGCGTTGCCGAGATACTACAAAGAACAACACAATCAAAGTGCGGGCACAACACCCCGCCCCGCCTGTCGGACACTAACCCCGTCTCGAAAGCGAGGCGAGGTGAGCGTACGATTGACCGAAGGCAAGCAACAAACGATTACCCTTGTAACCCCCGTATCTCCCGAAACGCCATCCATCCATGCAAACCCGATGCGACGACAGACTGCTAGAACGCTGACCCAGGGGAGGTTCGCGTACGTCCCCGTCATGACCGACGCCCGCGAGTACTCCGCGCAGTACAACTCCTACGGGCTGCTTCGGTCTGCGTGGAACAACGACCGCAACCCCTTCCTCACTCGCCACGACCACCAGCTGGGCATGATGAACAACAAGAAGCCTTCGGGCTGCCGGCGCTACCGCGACGCCTACGTCGCCGAGGACTGGTGAGTGTCGCGTTCGGACCGATGTGCGATTTTTATCGTTGGGGACGTACGGGCGATCGGGGGGGAGGATGGGGCACCGGTGCAGGAGAGTGCTGCGTGACAAACCTTTTACAACTCACAGGCTTTGTCGCCGCAAAAAAATGTACTGTACAATTTTGTAATCAAGCACCCGAGCAAGTGTGGCACGTTTGGGAGGCGATGTTTGAGAGAAATTCTTTTTTCCACCAGCCAAACAACAAAATGAGAACTAGAGGTTTTGCACACAGTGGTTCTTGGAGGGTTGTAGCTCGTGGAGGCGTGAACGGGGAGCAGGCTGGTGACAATAAGTGCGGCGCCACAAGTGGGACGACCGGCTTCCCTCTGGTTGTGATCCATGCATGTGTAGGACGTGTCTTGCTCCGTCTTCCTTCCTCCACCCCCTCCTCCTTTCGGGTTCTTTGCCGTCAAGGGTTGGCTTTTCAGACACACGGGTCTNGAGGCGATGTTTGAGAGAAATTCTTTTTTCCACCAGCCAAACAACAAAATGAGAACTAGAGGTTTTGCACACAGTGGTTCTTGGAGGGTTGTAGCTCGTGGAGGCGTGAACGGGGAGCAGGCTGGTGACAATAAGTGCGGCGCCACAAGTGGGACGACCGGCTTCCCTCTGGTTGTGATCCATGCATGTGTAGGACGTGTCTTGCTCCGTCTTCCTTCCTCCACCCCCTCCTCCTTTCGGGTTCTTTGCCGTCAAGGGTTGGCTTTTCAGACACACGGGTCTCTCAGTGGGTGTCGAATCAATACATTTTTTGCGTAGATCTTTTGCTTGCCCTTACGTTTCTCCTTTTTTGGTCCCCCTGTCCTGGTCGTTCTAAGGATGAAGCTCACGGAAGCCTTCAATGGCGGCGCTCACGGCAACATCCACGGGCTGTTGGGCGGGACGTGGTCTCCCGAGGCGGACGAGTACGCCGCGGTCACGCCGTACATCGTAATCCCCTTCGTTCACCACGCATACGTGAGAGGAAAAACGAGCGACTGCGGCCGTAGCTGTAATTCAGGAAGCATGTTGTGGAGATAAATGTGTGTGCATACGTGTATGTATGTATTGTGCTGCGTGGTGACGAGGGGTGGAATGTGTTGAGGATACAATTTCGGCGTTGGTGTGGCATGACCGGGGGCAAGTGCGATGAGCAGAGAAGAAAGCGAGAGTGAAGTTGTTTTTCGCGGAAAAGAGGAAGACACGTGGTGCGTATGGACAGGTACACTGCGCGCGGGCACTTTTGTTGTACCCTTGGGTGGGGTCGAGACATTTGCTCATTCAAGGTTGCCAACATATGCTTTGTGTGTGTTTTCGTCCTATTATTATGGCGACATTCCCCCCATTTTTCGTGGTGAGGCGTGTACTACACTTTTCAGCGTATGTAGAGTAATACACTTTTCAGTGTATTTTTCGTACAACTACAACCATCCAGGGTCACGGAGGAGGGGGTAATCGCCAGGGCTGCTTTCTTCTTTTTATTTCTTTTCATGCCCCACCTTCCTCCTGCGGTGCCTGCTGAAATTTACTTTTATCGCGAGAAGGGTCCAGCCGTCCCTTTCCCTCGTCAACGGTGCTAGCGTCGCAGTTTGGTACTCACGACGAGAGCTTTTTAGCTATATTTCGCTTTCACCCGCAAATTTCGTATATTTTTCACCCCATGAAGATTCGAACCCAGGACCTCTGCGACTAGCGGATTACGAGGATACCACTAGACCACCGGGGCGATATGGAAGGAAAAGGGATGGATTTCACCTTTCATGCGATTGCCTGAAGGCTCCGCGCTTACATATATTTAGTGTTTTTCGTTTCAGCCGATGAGTTTCTTCCCCGCTTTGCGTTGTTGCGAAGTCTTGCGGCCACCGGCATGTACGATGATGATGAGTGCACCCCCTGGGCTCTGTTCATGTTTTTCCGACGCGCGGCAGATCGCGCAGAAGATCATGTGGCGGGAGAACGCCATCGAGTGCCCAGAGAGCTGCACATTCGATCAGGGTTGGAAAGACTGCCAGTGCCAATGCAGCGAGTCACTCATGGAAGGGAGGACAGCGGCCGAAGTCAGTACCGCGTTGCGTGTTGCTTTTTTGACTGCGTGATGTGCGTTTTCGCAACCATCCACAGCGAGCGGATTTGCTTGTTGACTTCGCGACTCGAGTGGTGTATTTCAATGCTGTTGGAGTTTCGATATTTGATTGAAGGCAGATATTTCAGCAGCTTGTAGCCGATCTCTTAGACCGAAAAATCGGCAAACAGAAATAGGACGGAAAATAATGGTGACTTTTCATCGAGTGTCGTACTGTTTGGCATTGAACGTAACCACCACAGGGAAACGCGGGACATTACCAAACAACCCCCCAGATTTTCTTCCTCCTGTGTGGCCCAAGCTGATCCCCTATCGATGTTTCGGAATGTGTAGAAGGTATTGCAACCACAACATTTACAACAAAACTTTTACAACAAAACTTTCCCGATACCAACCGAGAATGCCAGATGGAAATTCTGACCTCCAACAAGCCCACAGGCAGCTGGTGCGCTCTTGCTGCAATCAGCTGCACCTTGCGTCACGCCCCTACCCCCCCACCGATTTGATCACCCATCCTTCCCTCTCCCTTTCCTTCCCACCCTGAACTGGCACCGTGCCGTCATACAGTTCCTGGAGTTGGGCAATGTCATTGCGACGGGATACTTCTACGATGCGGACTACCAATTAGTCCTCGAACTGGCTGACTCGGATGTACGTCTCGAGTCTTCCCTTTGCCGTGCTGTCCACTTTTTTTTCGATGCGGGCGACGCTCTACGCGAATACAACGTTTTTCTCCAGGCAAACCTCACCGGCGAAATAGTTCTAAACACAAGTGCGGCCTTTCTCCAATGCCGCGAGTACTCCCAACATGTTGGCTCCACGCACATTGTGTTGTTTAGTTCGTAGCGCCGAGAGGACGTAGACAGTGGTGCGTAGGGACGCCGTCTATGCACTCGTTCGGCGCGTTTGTATCGTCGCGTTTTGATTGGCCGATTGCGTAAACTGCAGTTTGACATTCGGCCAAGGTGTTTCACAGGTTGTCAATCTTGATTTCTCTTTTTTATACCGCTTTTCCGACCGCTCGTTCTATCGAGGAAAAATATTAACCTTTGTTAGGTGCCGCTTTCCCGTCTGTATGTTGTCAACCATTTTGTTGTTGATGACTTCACGTGAAGAACCGTTCCCATCTCTCTGCCCAACACCTTCTTCTGTCCGTACTGATACCCAACTTGATGTGGTCGATTCCTGTGGTCACCGGCATATTGAAATGTTTGTTCGTCGGGTGTTATGTCTTCTCATTCTTTTCTTTCAACAGGGGCACTACTACGAAGAGATTCCCGGCTACTCCGCCGAGGAGTCCACGGCGATTTACGAGGGGCTGAAAGACGCGCTGTGCATCCCGACGAAAGTCGGCAGCCATTTCGAAGCCACGAGCACCAACGACGTGAGTGCCCACAAGGAACCGCTTCTGCTATCGTAAGAACACGAATGAGGGCCTAGCCTACGGAGGAGAAAGGAACAACAGACTACAGTCTTTTACCGTGCTAAACACTGATACAGTAGTGCCTCCCTTGTGTATCCCCGACCATATTGTGGTGCGAATCTCTTCGTTTTGCATCAGTAGTGCCTCTCTTGTGTATCCCCGACCATGTTGTGGTGCGAATCTCGTCCTTTTGCATCAAGCTATCCTCCGACCAAACCAAGCACATCCTCCCATGTCGCCAACCACTTGTTGCCCTTTTCTTTCGCCACGAAACCGTCTGCCACAACACATTTATCTCCATCTGGGGGTCAAGAGTCCAACATCGTTGTTGTTGCTGTTGCTGCGCCAACCGTTTCGCTGTGCTCCTGTTTCGTTTCCATCGTGTGTCCAGGTGACCTTCTGGGTGCTCCACCCTACCTTCGACAGGTGAGCGTAGGAAAAGTTGTTCCGACATGCAAGTGATCCAGGCCGAGAAAGAATTCACTTGACAAGACTGACCTCCGGGAGGCGTTTTGCTTGCCCTGGGGATGTTGCTTCGCGCGCATGAAGGCTGTGTTCTTGTTGGTTGGAGACTGCCAGAAATGTAATGAACGATCTTGCAATCGAAAAGGAGTCGTCCGATTGGCGTTGCTCGTGATGTTGACATGAATTAAGCTCCACCCTCCCATCGTTAGTCGCATTTCACACGCAACACTTGTCGGCTATCCCCCAATCAAATGCTGGAGTTGGAGGCCATCTACCTCGAGTAGGAAGTTGACAGTGCCTTGTCACGTGCGGGAAACGCATTCTTGGCCAATGATCAATCTCCTCGAGTTGTACGACGCCTCCGCCATGCCCGGAACCGCCAAAACGGCACGACATCTCAACCAATGCGGAACCTCGCTTTTCGACCATGAATGGATCAGGCTCTGGCACCTCTCGCGCCTGGAACAAGACCCGGTCTTCAACGAGACTTGGATATCGGACTCCACCTGTGTCGGCCACAACGCGGACGACGTCCAGCCCTTCCACGATCTGTTCCTGGAAGAGCACGAGGAGGAGCCTGACGTGGTCGGGTCGGCGGGGGGCGAAAGTGTGGGTCCCCTGAAGGGGTACTACACAAACGCGGAGCTGTACGACCTGCTTCACCCGGCGGGAATGCAACTTCCGTACGTGTACGACAACTTCGCGTGGCCGCACTGCGACGTGAGTGATGGTTGCCATTCATTGTTGGTGTCATATATTTTTGTTGCCGTTTCTCATTGTTGTATTTTGGGGCTTCTGGTGTTGCCAAGCGAGAGCGACCAGAGTACCTCACACGACACGAGCGTTGGGCGGTGGATTCTGCGTTGTTGAACCTCGATCGAGCTGATCCCAATCTCGGATGGAGACGGCACCCGCTTGGACCATCAGCATCTGTGTCGGGAAGGAGCGTCTCATGAAAGGCCGAGTCCATGGTCTGTGAACAACGCAACGCACTCGCGGTGAACCCCGCCGACTTTAACAGGTGCCCGTGTATTCAGCGCCAACTCGCTGTTGTCGTCGATTTCATGTAGACACAACGACTTACTCTCGATCTTGCTTTCGTCGTGTTTGACCAATGGCAGGCCCAAGGAGTTTACATCAAGTGACGAATTTTGAGGCGATCGTGATGGTCTTCGGGCTTGACCGGAGTTCGTCGCCGATGGCGGCGTTTGGCGTCGCAACGGACTTTCTTGGTTGTTGGGACTTCTATACAAGTCGGCGTACAATGTCGACAACTGCTGCTGCTTTTGTCCGTTGGTGCTGCTCACATTATGCATACAGCGTACCCGGTTAGGCAGCCTCCACCGCTACTCAATACCGCAGGGAGCTTCACGCGTTCTGCATAACGTCGTGGGTAAGGGCGAGCCGTGAGGTACTTCGTTGCCAGCAAGTCTCTCCGCCTGACTGTATCAAACAATCACTCACGGGCGTGCAGTTCAGGCGGAAAGCTTGTGTCCAAGTCGACGAGGGACCCGGTTCGGTCATCTCTGATGACCGAACTGGAGTGAAGGCGATAGCGGCGGCATGCGAGTAACGCTGCGTCGACAGCAATGTTTTGTTCGCTCCCAACGCTGGGTAGCATGCATGTACGCAATAATGATCATTACCGGGGAAAGTACTAATGGTCCCGGAGGGGGTTAAAGATGTTCGTCAACCCTAAGTGGTATGCCCTTGTTGTCTTTGTAGAGACTGTAGTGCTCGATGTTTAGATGCTTGTTATCTCTCACATCCGGTTGGGGGGAAAGAGCAGGGAGTGCCACGCAGCAGGACAGCTGCCGTGGGGGGCTCCACATGATTATTGTACTACCCAATATGCCTGTGTGCGGGGCACCTGAAACGGTCATCTCGTCTACAGATCCGACTACATACGTCATCACACGAACACCCTCCCTGGTTCTTTACGTAACAGTAACTAATCACTTGCAGTGGGATGCGTACGTACGTCACTCTCAGTCAAGGTTTCCGCACGAACAACAAATACAAAAAAACGCAAGGGGAAACCCGGCCACCGGATCAAAACCCCGCCCAAGACCCCCATCACAAATAGGACCGTCTACGGCACTCCAAGGAGGCAAGGCCACTAAACATGACCGGATAACGCCAACCGGTCAGTAACGTCTTCATTTGAGTCAATATTCTTGCCACCGTGGTGCCAAGGTCATAACATCACCAACAACGTCCTTACCGCGCACCCTTCCCGCCACGCTTCAGTAGCATCTGCCAAGTACCCAATAAAAAACAAAGTTTTTGATGCAAATACCAAGTACCACTCAATAAAGGCCAATAAAGTCTGCTGCAAATCTACTGCCATTGCCCTCCCCGCTCGACGAACAACTATCGATGATCTGAGCACCAATCTTTCTCCTCCCCTCTTGTTTCTTGCGCGTCACGGCGCCCCCGGGGTCGGTGATGTATGTATGTGCAATCATCCTGGGACAACTGTTTTGCCAAACGCATTAGTCTAGGCGCTATCAGCCCGCTTGCATAAAACTCTAAAACACCTCTCTCATCCTACACTCGCGGGAAACACTCCGGACGGTCTACATACATGCATCGAGAACTCATCATCGCTGGGGCTTCTCCGCTCCTAAATGACAAACAAGCACAGTGATTCTTGTCATGGGGCTTCCCTCCTACAAGACACTGCTGTCATACAAAGTGATTCTTATCATGGGGCTTCTCCCCTTCTACAAGACACACACTGCTAGCATAGATATTGGATACGCCTTGCTACTGCGAATCCCTCAATACGGCGGGTACGTCTGGTACATGGGTCCACACCTACCTGTCGCAACAACGGAAATGTCACGTACAGCAGCGACAGTGTCCTCCCCTCCCCATTTCCACCTTACGCACACAACGTGATACATCTGGTACCATGGGTCCACACCTGCAGCAACAACGAAAATGTCACCTACAACAGCGTCCTCCCCTCCCCATCCCAACTCGTACTGCACAAGGTGGCACATCTGGTGCATGTTTCCACACCTACCTGTCGCAACAAACGGAAATGTCACCTACAACAGTTTCCTCCCCTCCCCATTTCCACCTCATGCCTGCACAATTTTAACTGCGCTGGTATCTGCAACTTCGATACACCGGGTCCTGTGTACCCCTTTTCTGGCCGACACGCTGGATACTGTTTTTCCCCTGTGCGTGAGTCTTTGATCGGCTTTGATACACCTGGTCCTGTGTACCCCTTTTCTGGCCGACACGCTGGATACTGTTTTGCCCCTGGGCGTGAGTCTTCAATCGGCTTTGATACACCTGGTCCTGTGTACCCCTTCATTTCAACCGACACGCTAGATACTTGTTTGTCTCCGTGCGTGAACCTTTAATCGACTGCGGGGAGCGCTTGTGCTGCATCCCCTCATTTGATACACCTGGTCCTGTGTACCCCTTCTGTTCAACCGACACGCTAGATACTGACTGGTTTGCCCCTGTTCGTGAATTTTCATCGGTTGTGGGGAGCGCCTAAGCTGCATCCCCTCCTTTGATACGCCTGGTCCCGCGCACCCCTTTTATTCTGCCCCAGACAAAGCTTTCATCGCCCGCGGACATCATGAAATGGAAGCGCCTGTACCGCGAATCCCCATCATAGAGTGACTGGTTTTCGGAGCCGAATTACCATCGTACGAAACACCCGCGATAACACGCCTGGACTTTACCATCGAAAAAGACGAACTACAATTGCTCAACGAAACACCCACACTCAAGATTGGAAACGCCTGAACCGCGAATCCCCTTTCGAACAACATCATTGGTCGTATCATCGTAAGCGAAGCTACCATCACTCTACGAACACCAAATCAGAAAATGGAAACGCCTTAACCGCGAATCCCCTGTAGAAACTTTCGATAGCATTCGTCACAAGCAATATCATTCCATATTACTCACGAATCTCAACCAGAAGCGCCCCGCGGCAACACCGCATTGTTGTTGGCCCTCGTTCACAAGCACAGCAGATTTCGCGGTCTCGCCCTTGCTCCTCTGCGGCAATTCCACGTTCACCAGAATGGCCGTGGCTGCAATCCTCCAGTTCCCAAGCGCGTACTTTTCCCGCGATCAACAGGCTCGTGTGCTGTGCCGCCCGCTACTCCACCGCCGACACCACCACCCCTCTGCTGCCTTGTCATTGGGCCGGTCCCAACAGGTCGCCCATGTGTGTGGCCCCGAAGTATTATCCTCCAGGCTCCACCTCCTGACACCTCGTTCGGTGTGCCCGGGGCAGTCAAGCTGCCCCCAGCAGCGCCTCTGCTAGAGCTACCAACCGTACAGAGAAAGTCGATGGTCTGGAGCCCAACTAACCCACCATTTGCAGGGGCGCCAAACGCCCGCACCGGTTCACCTTCCGTGCCCGATCTACTGCTGCTCTCTCTTCCAGCGGCGTCATTTGTTCTAACGCCAGCCTCAGCGTGCAGCTCTGATAGGCAGCTGCTTGGCGGCGAGATTCCGACAATCCCACCGCAGGATACGGTGCGTCTCCCAGCACCGCCTGACCCCCCTCGGCTTCCGCAATCTGACTTTGCCTGCAGCAGCGATGGCATCTTGTCCATCATCCCCTGCATCCAAGCTCCCTGCGCATTACTTCCCAGCGGGGGGGCAGCGGATGGGTGGCCCGGGGGACCTACTCCCCCGACTCCACCGGGTGGCACCCCAACCCGTGTGCCCGGCGCGGCTCCTCCGCGCCCTGCGGCGTTGCCAGCGCCGCTTGACTCCCCCTCTTCTGCCCCCGCCGCCCTGGCAGGCGGCATCTGAAGCTGCCCTAGCTCCTCCATGACAGCCGACAGCACCTTGCTCTGCTCCTCGAGCCTCTTGAGTGGTGACGCGTTTTGCTTCGAACCCATCGCCGGTTTATACCTTTGAAGGTTTTAGATCTATCGGTTTGATATCCAGGGCCCTCTCCCGCAGTTTTAACTAATATTTATTATTATTATTATTTTGTTTGCCCTCCGACAATTGCAGATAAATGCAGACATACATAAAACGTCGATCGTAAAGGCCGTCATGCCAAGCCAAAAAAACTCGATGCCCAATAGCTAGGAATGNCTTGACTCCCCCTCTTCTGCCCCCGCCGCCCTGGCAGGCGGCATCTGAAGCTGCCCTAGCTCCTCCATGACAGCCGACAGCACCTTGCTCTGCTCCTCGAGCCTCTTGAGTGGTGACGCGTTTTGCTTCGAACCCATCGCCGGTTTATACCTTTGAAGGTTTTAGATCTATCGGTTTGATATCCAGGGCCCTCTCCCGCAGTTTTAACTAATATTTATTATTATTATTATTTTGTTTGCCCTCCGACAATTGCAGATAAATGCAGACATACATAAAACGTCGATCGTAAAGGCCGTCATGCCAAGCCAAAAAAACTCGATGCCCAATAGCTAGGAATGTTGCCTCTAAGTCAACAAAACTTTGGTTGAAACGCTACAGCTGAACTCTAGGCACGAACCTTAGATGGAGAAAAACGAACAAAACCCCAACCTCATCCACTCGAAATAAAAAAAAACTCGGCCCCGTCTTCCCTGGTACCCCTGACACCGTATCGAACAGAAATCCGCTTTCCACCGAAGTGGTTAGGTGAAAGCTGTCGCACGCATATTTCGGCGCGCAAAAGTCTGTGGGGCATTGCTGATCGATACTGCCACCGGTCACACCAAGAGAGAAACATCCGCCGTCTTGCTCTTTCTGAGGCACCCCCCACTCAAGCCCTCGTTCCTCCAGACCCCCGACACTGCCACCCCTTGTTCCTACTTCCTTGCCACCTGCAACCACAAGGGCCAAGCCCTCCCCCCTCAGCACTCCCGACACCGTATCGAACAGAAATCCGGTTTCCACCGAAGTGGTTAGGTTAAAGCTGTCGCACGCATATTTCGGCGCGCAAAAGTCTGTGGGGCATTGCTGATCGATACTGCCACCGGTCACACCAAGAGAGTAACACCCGCCATCTTGCTCTCTCTGAGGCACCCCCCACTCAAGCCCATGTTCCCCCAGACCACCGACACTGCCACCCCCTGTTCCTACTTCCACGTTGGGGTAAAATGGTGACGTATCCTCGAGGCAGATAAACAGTGCTTACAACTGTCGCTGAAAGTGAAAGCACCAGGAAATACATGAAGTCATACGCAGCTGTCATCCGTATGCAAGGAAGTGAGCACAAGATGCCAAACACCCTTAGCAGGATGCAGCGCATCCTTGATGCAACTCGTCGAATATCCCACGGAGCTTCGCCCTTGGTGATGCGCGGGCCTCGTCCGGTGAGAACCCGGCGTGCTCCGTCTCGGCTTTGTAGGGATGTGAGGTCAATGGTCTAACCACTACGGCATGCACGACTATG
>CACKRE030001226.1:32908-44026 GCA_902602495.3 Ectocarpus sp. CCAP 1310/34 | reverse complement strand
GGGAGGGGGGGCACCTCTGTCTTTCGTCGCGCATGTAGTCCTGGCTCTTGGAATCTCAGTTCATCGTCGGCGGCCACCTAACTGTCTGGATCGATCGGTGGGTGTGCCGGGGGGAACTGTAAACATGTGATTTGAGGGGGCTTTTGTTGCCGCCCCGCCCGCCTGGCCAGTTTCATTATATTATTAACGTTGTACTTCTCGTTGCCGGCTTTCTTCTCACTCTCGCGTAGGACAACGCTGTTTCTTCTAACTCTCGCGTAGGACACCGATCGATCCGCCCCGCCAAGTATGTGTGCAGTATGCATACCATGCGAGGGAGAGACATTGTTCTTGATGTGATGTCGCGAGCGTGCTTTGGCTCGACCGCTAAATGTACGAGCGTTAGATTTTGTGAGATGAGAAAATAAGGTCCGACATCTTTGTAATCATAAAACACATAGTCTATACTTGTATTGTTTGTTAAGACTAGACAATATTTATTTTTTTTCCAAATAAGGTCCGAAATCTTTGTGAAAATAAAACAGTCTATACTTGTATTGTTTGTTTAGACTAGACCATACTTATTTTTTTTCCTTGACCGAGACGATCACCTCTCTCTCTCTCTCTCTCTCTCTCTCTCTCTCTCTCTCTCTCTCTCTCTGCAGTATACACCAGTATACACGTGCATTCTGAATAGACCTAAGAGCATTTGTCCCGCCATTTTTTTGGTTCCCCAGCAGACCGATAGAGCGGGCGTTTTTTTGACCTCGGTCATCTTGCACGCACGAACGATGCGTCTGGTATTCTTCTATTGGTTGGTTGCGTTACTCTTCTTTTACCTTTTGTATAGCGCTGACAGTTACTCTCCTTTTCCCTTTTGTATAGCCGAGAGGAATGGCACTGACAGAGTGTCCTGGCTAGTGACTGATTGGCGCTTCGTGGTGGGCGTTTCGCATTTCCTCACTAATTTTGCGCCCTCGAATGTAGACCACTAGGTAGGTCTGCTTGTCGTCTGGAAACCGGCTCAACCACGTGCAAAGAGAGAGGCATTAGGCTCGTTTGCGAAATCGGTTTGTTTTGGCCGGCTTGGGGTCGAGGACATCCGGTCTCCGCACCGCAGCATGCACGGCGGAAAAGGAAGGTAATCGGCACCTCCTGCGTACATTTGATTTTAGGGGCGGCCATACATACAGTTATTTACAAGTTTTTGCTCTCTTTCATCTACAATGCATGCGGGGGGTAGACCTTGCATACGACATTTCGAATTCTCTCCGTCGAGAAAAATCGGGGCTTCTGCCTGAGCCGTTTGAAGAAAAACATGCTGCAACGGTAACGGGACGTGTCAAGTAAGTCTGCCTGAACTTCTTTTTGTGTCCCACCCATCTATTATGCATGTCTCGCTCATTCATTGTTTTTTAACCATCATCCGCCTATCCATCCGATCAATCGCAGTTGCACACAGGGTGTGATGGTTGTCGCCCGATCTTTATGATTTCATGATCTCCAATCAAGGCGTACAGGGGCTTCTCCCGCTATTATTAGTCAAAAGAAAGTGCTTTGTATACTAGTACAACAGGGCACGCCGCAGGCCTCTTGAGGAGGAGTCCTATCGCCAACATTGCACGATTGATATAGATTTCATCCGTCCTACAAGCAGCGCCAGGTAGCAAGTAAGTCCGTCGTCAAAAACGACGAAACGGCGGAGAGTGCTACTCCCTCCCTCCCGTGTCAAACTCCGCCTGCTGCCGCGTTGTCGTGGGTTGCACACAGACAGGAAGTTTCCAGAAGGATTGATTCCCCGTCAACTTTCTTTACTTCGATCAAGTCCTAAAAACCCCCTCTCGTCGTGCAACTTTCCTTGCTCATCATGCGGCAACACGCACGTGAAAAAAACGACCCATTAGTATCGTGCGTACACACGCTACATCTCACCAAACCCGGAAATCGTGAATCTTATTGCCCATCAATATCAATCCATCGCCGGACCAAAAAATGACCGCTACATATTCACACACATCCTATACACCCAATATGCACGATGTTATCAATACGTAAGGCAGGGCTCAGGAATGAAGCCTATCACGCATGGTGCCATCAAAGATAGGTTGCTGTTCCCCTCCCCCCCCCTTCCCTCCCCTCCCCTTCCCTTCCCTCCCCCTTTTTTCGTGCTGACGCACCGAATCCGACATACCTCCAGGTGCGAGAGAGAGGTGCACGTCTCAACACCAGCTAAATACATCAGGAATTCGTGTAAGTCAAAATGTATGCTGATTCTATCTGCAAGTAAACCTGACGGGCCCCTGAACACGAGGAGACACCGAAAACTAAGCAAGAAAATTCAAGCCTTCGCTGGTCCGGATGTATGTGCGGCTGGACGCACACACGTTGCGAGAGAGACTGAAATACAAAGTATAACCTTAAAATAAACAACAACCCAATCACACGATCTTTGCCCCGAGAAACAGATCCATTGAGCTTCTACTACACCGAAATCACAGCACAATTCAGACAAACAACACAAATAATTGCTATCAAACAACGAGTAACAACACGGGTTTAGACTAACCTACACTGCTGCAGCGTACCCCAACGACGACAATCAGAAAATAGAAAGGTTCACCCCAGGCACAATTCCCCCCCCCACATTCACACACGAAGACACACAAAAAAAATATATACAAAAAATAGAACACACACACAGACTTAGCATAGGCCCCCCCATGACGCCCTCTCCCGGGGTTCCAGAACATGGCCTTGTAGAGGGATTATTTAGTTTTTCAACCGTAGTAAGACTTCCGTCGTCTTTCATTGGTCAGCCGGTTCGCGCGGTCGATGCTAACGATAGGAACACACATACATACACACGTGCGGTGCTTGCGCACTTTGGGCAAAACGCAAGAAACACGAATGAATGGATGCGCCGGCGCGGCATTAATAAAAAAATACAGCAGCGCCCGGTGCACCTTCTTCGTGGCCCCTTTCTTCTGCGAGCCACCCTTCCTTGCCAGTATAAATCACTACGGCCTGTAAATACGGAAGCCCACCAGGTCGTCAGTGAATCAACATCTGTTTCGACAGCCTAATAGAGGCCCGAACAAAAGGGTAGCTACACGCACTGTTGAACAGGTAGTAACATGGTGGCTGCTGTCATACCACCCGTAAATGTGCACAGTTCTTCCGCACTTGGTACGCGAACGAACAAGAAAACTTTAGCCTAACATCAGAGCGTATGCATGCATGCACATGTACATGTGCTGGGAGACATAAACACGGTACCCTCCCTCCAACAAGTGCTTTCAAAACACCGTTTGTTTGTTTTTTCCCCTACCTGCTTCTTCTGATGTGTGCATGTGCTCGTCCTTCTATCATTCTTTTCGCCTCATGACCACCTTCCCTTCCTTCCCACCTCGTTTATTGTCCCTAAAAAAAAGTAGACCGTCACCTGAGAAGCCGCTACTACTGTGGCACGCAAAAAATTAAACCAAAACGACCATGTGCCTAGTATGAACGTGACCTAGCAAGCCTCTCCCCTCTCGGGTCCCTCCTGCCTGTCCAATCGCTCGTATCGTGCCCTCACTCCGTCGAAGTCCTCCCCCCCCACACCGACAGCTCTTCCTCTTCTTCCGGCCGCATGTAGCCCGGGTACGGCAGAATCGACGGCGACGACATCATCTTTTCCTGCTTCCCCTCTTCCTCGCCCCCGACGCAGGACACGAGCGCCCACAGCGCGTCGGACGCCCAGGTCTTCGAGCTAGCGGCGGCGGCGGCGGCCGCGGAGACACCCTCCAGGAAGCCGCCAAGGCCGCCGACCTCGTTGGTTGACTTCTTCCCCGGGTATAGCCCCTTGCTGCTGCGCGGGTGGCGAGGATGATGGTGGTGGGGGTCGCTGCCAACGCTGTCTAGCCGGAGCAGAGAGGATTCGACGCCGGTTCGCGGAGCAGGGAGAATCTCGCCTGGATTTGTAGCGAGAGCGACAGCAGCGTCGGGGTGCAGCCGAGGTGGAGGCGAGGGCGGAATAAGCGGTAGTTTGCTGAGGGCCACAGAATCTGACTCGTTGTCAAAAGCTTCAGCGCGGGGTCTTTCATGACATGTCCCTCGAAATTATTTGTACCGCACGTAACCAGTTGCAATGCCAGGTACTCGCACACGTGGCGTATTCGCTCTATATAGGCATGTAGGGATGTGGGTAAATTCTACAATACTACGCAGGGCTTCTGGTGACGACGACATGGCCGCAAAAGCGAGCGTTCAAAAATCAACTCAATCAACACCAAAAGGCACGCCTTTGCTTTTACCACAGACTTACCCATCGGCGTGCCGTCAACGTCGATCCAAACCCCCCCTTCTCGACGAGGAAACATCGAGGAGTGCTCAATCTTGCCACTCCCCCCTCTCCGTTCCCTCCCCCCCACCCACCCATCCTCCTCGGCTTCATTTCCCCACACAGACCGGCCAGAGCCGGAATAGTTGTCGTCGCTGCCGAAGTTGCTGCGATTCGGGCTGTTGCTACTGCTGCGCTCGCTCGCGTCGTTCGCGCTCGGCGAAAGCACCACCTCTTCGCCGCCCCGCCCCCACCTTCCTTTTCCTGGCGCGGTGTCCAATTTTTCCCCGCCGGCCGCCGCACCGCTGCCGTAGTCGTCTCCAATGTGGGTGCAGACGCCACCGTTGTTGTTGACGGCGGCGGCGGGCGTCGCACCGGCCGCGCGAAACGTCTCCTCCGCCGGAGCGCTGTCCGGCAAGCTGGGCCACGAGTACAAGAACGACACGTTATCCTTGGGAGGGCCAAGAACGGCGGCGCGCCTCGCCGGAAGCGGCTCGAACGCTGGCGGCGGCAACCCGCCACCTGTCGTGTCGAACGATTTCAACGATCCCGCGGCCGGCGATGTCGGGGTGACGAGGCCTGGCATCGATCCGGTGTTCTCGGCGGCAGCGGCAGCGGCAGCGGCCGTGGCGGTGGCGGTGGCCTTGACGAGCGGGCACGAGCCGACGGAGCTGGCGGTCGAGGAGAAGTCGTCCAGCCCGGCACGCCTGAGGTACGCGCGCTCTTCCGGTGTCCTTTTCGAGGCGCCAGCGCCGGCATCCTCTGCTGCCGCTGTTCCGTTGTGGACTGCTCGTCTTCCTGCGTTGACGTCGACGAGGTTCAGCACCTGCAGGTCCCTTCGTGAGTGTTTGCCGCTCGGTGGCAGCATAGCTTTCTCCTGCGGGAGCACACTAATAACCCCGCCGCCGACGGCATCAAACCGGGGTGAAAAACCGCCGTCGCGCATCCTTAGCGTGCTGCTTCTGTCGTCTGCACGCTCAGGCCGAGAGGTGGGACTTACGCCCTGGAGCGACAGGTAACGGTCGATGTCGTCGTGGCCGTCGGAGGAGGGAGAAGGGCTGTCGTGGCGCGCCGAGCAGTCTTCTTCTTCGTCCACGTAGGAGGCCGTCGACACGCTGCCGTCGCCGCCGCCGCCGCTCGACGGACACGCCCACCTTCCCCCGCTGTCGCAAGCGCTGTCGCGGCAACAGCTGTTGTTGCTGTTGTAGTTGTTGTTGTTATTGCTGCTGTCGACCGGCCGGTGGTCGATTCGTTCTAGCCTGGGGTCCGACAATCTCACCAACAGAGGATGCTGCCGCGCCGCTGGCCGCCACCGCCGGTGCTGGCCGTCGTCGACCTCGTTGCGGCGTTCCAACGGGTGTGATGGGGCCGGGGGTCTGGGGGCCTGGCCGAGCGGGGACGCGGGGCTGCCTCCCCCGCCGCCGGTGCTTTGGTCCCCACCCGCCGCTAGCGACCCCACCAATCTCAGGCTGCTGCTGCGACCGCTGCTGCAGCTGCTGATGGCCCCGCTAACGCTTCTTCCCCGTAGGTTTTGCTGCTGATCATCATCGTCATCGGACTGCAGGCTGTGAGGCCTGCGGCCCCGACCGACTCTGGAGCCTCGGCGGACGATCCTGCCGCCCTTTCTCGCCCCCCTGCTGCTCCCGGCGTCGGCTTCCGACGACGACGACAATGATGACGTTGTTGCTCCCCCCGAGGAGGGCAAGGGGGGCTGTATGGGGGTCGACCCCGCCCGGTCGTCGTCCATCTCTAGCGGCTCGACGCCGCCGCTCGCCCCTCCGGTAGCGGTGTCAAAAGAGAAGGAGGAGGAGGAGGAGGAGGAGGAGGAGGAGGAGGAGGAGGCTGACGGTGGAGTTGGTCCGGCGACTGTGTTGTCGTCGATGCTCGCTGATGCCATCCGACCGGCTGCTGCTGCTGCTACTACTGCGGCTGCTGCTGACCCCTTCACGGCGAGTGATGACGTCGACGCCTGAGTCTTGTCGCACGGCGAGGGGGAGGAGGGCGATGGAGCCATGGCTTGTGGAAGCAAGGAATTTTTTGTTGCGTCGGAGGGGCGGAGGTCGGTGCCTGCCCCGGGAAGTGGTTTCGTCGCTGAGGTGGTGTCGGTGGTGTCGTCCTCGTTGTCGTTGCGGAAGGCGTGGCGAAAGTCCGGACACAAGCTGCAACGGGAACCATATATCTGCGCGTGTTGCTCTGGAGGGGGGTGGGCGCGGCGCGTGCAGGTGGGGAGAGGAGGAGGTGTTGGCAACTCTGGGGTCCTACCCATCTGCGATAGGTTCATACGCCGAGAAAATTCGATTTCTTCTCCTCGCCCCGCGAACGAGCGCATACAACAACATATTCGCCTGATTGAGAGCGTAGCATCTGATTGAGAGCGAGATTGCGCGATACGCTGTAGCCGGACTACCACTGAGAGGTGGAGCTTGCTGTGTAGCTTGAATTGAAGGGCTAGCCCGTAGCTTCAAGCCGCTACCCTGGTCATCCTGTGGGAGTCTCTCGTTGTGGAGCTACAGCGGGGAGCAGAAGCTACAGCAGAGCCCACCGCCCGACGCGATACCGCCCTGAAACAGTTTGAGCAGAAATAGCCAATCTGGGCAAATCTAGCAACTTGTCTAGCTCCTCGCTGCAGCATCCGATGACGATGACACGCATATGCTCGCGAAGCTGCTGATGAGACCTTCAATTTGCACCGTTTCTTGGAATAGCCCGTCCCCTACTTGCCAAGAAATGGCAAGAGGCGTCTGGACCCGAAATTTCAATTTTTTTGGCTCTCGCTCTCAATCAGATACTTCGCTCTCAATCAGGCGAATATGTTGTTATACCGAAGAATGCACTATTAAAATCAGCCTGTACATACACACGTCCGTCTCTCCTCGGTACCTACAGTACCTATGCGTGTGGCCCATGGCCGCCGGGTACAAGGTACATGGACGGGGTAAACGAGACCCTACACTACAGAACCGCAGGAGGGGGTCCAACCCCCCCCTCCTATGTGACCCCGGTTGGGTCGTCTAGCTGGTAGAAGTGGAGGATAGGGGCCAGAGGGGCAGAAGACAGAGTCCAGTTATGGGAGACCAAAAAAAAAACCCTACAGTATAACGGCAGCGCACGTAGAACTTAAGCTGGAACTAGGTGTGTGTGTGGCACATTAACGTTCACGCCGCACCTCGGCCTGGTCCCTTTTTGTCCTCGCTCTTTTTCAGTTTATTTTCTCTTTCCGTACTGTTTCCTTTTATTTTCTTCTCTTTCTCTCTTTTTCTCTCTTTTTCTGTGCCAGATGGCCTTGTTTCTGCTTGCGTTGTGAAGTACCAAGATTGAACCAAGGGGGTGTACCTCATTCTCTCCGGCCCGTGATGGTGACCCCTAGTCTCAGTTGTTACCTTCCATAGCGCGCAGAGGGAGTGGAGGACTCCAGAATATCTGTCGTAGAATTCTTTTGACTTGCGGACCCCTCGGGGCCATTGTTTTTGAGTGTACCTTTTTAGTGTAAGTTAGGCTGCGACCACGGGAATCGACCGCGTCGAGTGTTGGATCAGTTGTTGTTGTTGTTGTTGTTTCTCACATTAGCTCTATAGTCCACAAAAAATGGGGAGCCCGTAGTCTCAAAACCCGGCACATACCAGTACGGACATACGAAGGTACTGGGTAGAGAGAGATAGGAACGGTTTTTAATGTGAAGACAACATCATCATCAACAACAACAACAACCCGCAGAGCAAGCTGTAGGATACTCTTATGCTCTTACTACTATACAAAGGAGCGTCGATTGCAATAGGCGGACATCAAGTGCGCCCGCTGGGGCCAGAGGAAAACAACAGCTGGGAAAAACGAGCACACAACGACGAAGCAGCGGACGGACCCAGACTGGCATTCCGTATGCTCGTGCATTGCACAAGTGTCGGGGGGGGGCGTGCCTTTTGTGTTTTCTACTAGATAAATACTACCAAACTACCAAAATATGAATCGGCGTTTTGTAGTTTTCTTCTAGCCGTTCCCTTGAGGAAAAAAAGACGTTCAGCAGCTTCGTTTCTTGTTTACCACAACTGCCACTTTAAGTACTCTCCTCGTTCGTGCAGTGTAGATCACTGAGATCGAAATGTTTAGTTCCAAAATAAGCACCAAGAGCACTAGTCTAATGCTATTGTAATATTGGCGGGTGATGTACGACGGTGGCGGTGGGTCAGTTATGTCGAAAACGCGGCGCCGCGAACGACCTGCGCGTTTTTCGTTGCGAATAACTTGGGTGCCCATCGCCGTTCATTCCAAATCCTGTTTCTTCACAAACAGCGTCGGTTTTTCTTGTGATGTGCGGCTACTGCTGGTGTAGTCTAGAGCGGGAAGAGGCAGAATACTTCCTGCCAAGCGGAAACGTACGTCTAGATCATCCACAGCTTGAGGATCACGATGCCTAGTACTGTGTAGACTAGGTGCTTTTTACGACGGAAAGTCAACCAACTACAGCTAGTACACCGCAGCAGAACTGCCTGCGACGATTTTTTGAAATTCGATTTGAAGAACAAGCGAGCGGATCCATGTGCCTCTTCATCACACATGAAAAGACGAAAGTCAACTTTTCATCCCGACCCTCGCTAGCTGCCTAAAGGAGACACAACAAAACGCCCAGTACATCTCGTTGCAAAGATCGGATAAGCCAGTATGGTCTCTCCTTTTTGGCCCGACTCCCTCTCTGCGCTCTCACCTACGACCACCCCATCATGGCAACGAGGCGGCGGGGATGCGCTGCGGTCTGCCGTTGTTTCCAGCCCGGCGAGCCAAGTCCCTCGATAGGCGTACACGTCCACCGGCGGCTTCGTTGTCGGACGAGCTGCCCGAGACGACGACGACGCCCAGGTGAGGTTCGAGCTAGACATCTCGGCGGTGAGTGTTGTTGTGTGTGCCGCGAAGGAGACGAGCTCTCTGCAAAGCAAGCAGAGACCTCTCTGTCTACCTGTGCTGTTGTTTGTTGCTGGCTGTGTGGTGGCGGGGTCTAATTTTTTGTCAACTCGGTTCCTGCGTAACAACCGTGGGGTCATTACACACGCGGTGTTTTCAAGAGGCGAATTCCGGGCGGTGGTCGTGAGTGGAATCAAATGAAATCTTCTGTAAGCTAGCATTGGGGACATAAGCAGGTAGGGTCATGCTCGTATCAGAATTATTAATTGGCGCTAGACTAGAATATCCTGGCGAACGCACGCATTTGTGACGAAATTATCGCAACACCGACATATCGGGAGTGTCTTCCATCGGGATCTTTGGTGGAGGGTGATCCTTCCATGACAACACGCATACACAGCCAAGAGCAAAAAAAAGAGCAAGAGACGCGATAGAGGCAGGTAGTAAGCGGGGACTACGGTATACACATGCACGTCTGCAGTACCTGTTCACGAGGTCAAACCGCCAAAGTAGAACGAATAGAACGTACGTCGAAACGTGTTACTGCGACAGTCCCGACCACAGTCCCCCGAAAATTCTTCAGAGGGATGTATTTGCACCTACCTGTAACGAGTGCCAGATGCCCTTGTCTCTGCTTGCGTTGTGAAGTACCAAGATTGAACCAAGGGAGTGTACCTGTTTCTCTCCGGCCTGTGACGGTCACTCCTAGTCTCAGATGTTATACCTCGCATAGCGAGCAGAGGGAGTGGAGGACTCCAGAATATCTGTCATTGATTTCTGTTGACTTACTTGCGGACCCATGGGGGCCATTATGTTGAGTGTCNACCCTTGGGGTCCATTTTATTTTGGTATACCTTTTCTAGGTACGTTAGCCTGTGACCACGGAAATTGGCCGAGTCAAGTGATGGATTAGTACGGAGAGATTGAGACAGAAGGAGGTACTGGATAGAGAGACCGGGATGGTTTTTAATGTGAAGACAACAACAACAACAACAACAACAACAACAACAACAACAACAACAACAGTTTGTCGTCGTAACGTTGACGAACGGGAAAACCTCCTCCTTCCGTTCTTTCCCGAGGTGGAGATTCGAGATTTATTTGCAGACATGCAGACCTGCAGACCGGCAGACATCGCTTCCACTGTTACTCTGTCGTACTTCGCAGTAGTATACCTGCAGACCGGCAGACATCGCTTCCACTGTTACTCTGTCGTACTTCGCAGTAGTATGAAACAGCGGAATCTTCAAGTGTATTATTTCCCGCACGAGACCAAAAATGGAACGTGTCAATTTTGTATGCAACACGGCAGCGCAGCGTAGTCGATGCTACAAGCAGCATAGACTACACACATTCCCCGTCTCCAGGTGTTTTTCAACCTTTTTTTTTCCCTTTCTTTTCGGAAGGCGCGTGACCAAACGTTCATTTAGGCCGCGACTAGTAAACGACATTTTCATCGGATAGCGCGGTCGATGCTAATAAAAAAGACACACCAGAGCAACGAGCATCTACGACCACCTGGAAAGATACGTGACGGAGCTCGAAGCGATCTACCAGGACCGCGACATGCGGGGGCTGTACCAACACCTCAAGCGGTCAACGGGCCTCAGCGGGAGACAAGCTGGGGGGCAGCAGTTCGTTACAGACGAGAACGGCGTGCTACTCCGGAACAAGGATGCCATCCTCAAGCGGTGGCGGAGATTCTTCAATACCCTCCTGAACTCCAAGTCCCCCACTCTGAACCCAGACGTTGTCGAACAGGTGATGCAGCGACCAGCGACGCGCGCCACCCGACACCTGGCGGCGGTACCAGACCTCGAGGAGGTTGAGGCGGCGACGAAAGGCCTGGGGAACTGGAAGGCGGTTGGCCCCGACCTCCTTGCCGCCGAACTGCTCAAGGTCGACGGCGACGACGAGCCAGTTGT
>CACKRE030001226.1:5106-21006 GCA_902602495.3 Ectocarpus sp. CCAP 1310/34 | reverse complement strand
TAATAAGCCCACCGCGCTCCAGAGGAAAGCTTGTCAGATACCTCTAGAGGATAGTTTGCGTTATCATGTCATCATCGTGGCAAAAACTGAAGAAATAGGCGAAAAATATAGAAGACCTGGCCCAAGGGGAAGAGCCAGCAGCGAAGCGAGCGGCGGCAGCAAAGCGAGCGGTGTTTTTTCTTTCGTGGGTTTTGCGCTCTTCTGTTCACGTGTTAGTCGAGATATCTCGCCGAATACTTTACGAGTTGCCTCAAGAACGGTATCCGGAAGGAGCTCGTAACATGGGCTGTTGGGCAATGCCAAGGTTTGGCGCCATGAGTTGCCGAATGCGCCGGAGAAAAAGGTTGTGTTGAAGAAAAAATGTCAACGGTTGCGAGCGGTCACAAGTTCGGTGTTTTGGACCGCCGCGGGTTTTTGGTTATCCACCGATAACTTTCCGAAGGAGGAGAAGCAAAACAGCAACAGCAACGCCACGCGGCGGGAGGTACCTCTCTGCTCCATCTTTCATGCCCAAGGTTTGCTACCGTGGGGTATCGTGCGTGTAGAGAAAAAAGTTTTGGTTGACCCTAAAAATATATCCACGTCAGAGAGCGAGCGGCTAGTTCCAACTTCGCGCCGAATGTCTGCTCACAGTTTAGTTTTTCAGCCATAACTCTTTGAAGGAGGAAGCAACAGCATTGGCAATGCCACGCGACAGGAGGTAGCTCTACCCACCATCTTTCTCGTCCAAGGTTAGATGCCTTGGGGTATCGTGAGTGTGGAGAAAAAAGGTTGCAACTAGCCTCTACTTCCGCACGGAACAGCCCGAAAACGCCGCGCAGCCCTCTGTTCTGATCGAGAGTCCGGTCGCCGCTTGGCACGATCGGCGTTTTCTCCTCGAGCACCCAACGAGACGGCCCGGGTTTTGGCTTGCCGGCGAGCAGAGTCTTCTGGCTACAAATGTAACGTGGTAGGGTGCCGACATTCCCTCTATGAGCAGTGTACAACAGGTCGTGTCGTTACACTTGCTTTGCAGCGGCCTCGCGGCAGGTGTTTGATGTATCTCCCGAGGAGAAATTCGAAAAATACTCCCTCGAGGACTTGTCGTATTATTGTTCCTCAAGGAATTGTTGGGCATTTTTTCCTCCAAGGAAATTCCTTCCTATTTAATGCCCTGGAGGATGCTGATTATTTCCCCTTCTGAGGGTTCGTTCGAATCTGTCCCTCGGGGGGAAGAGAAAATGTTGCCCCCGAGGATACGCTTCCTGAATATCCTCTAGAGTACCTTCATTTCAGGTGATACTCTGGAGGGATACTAAATTCTTCCCTCTGAGGAAATCGTCCTTTCAAATCCTCGGAGGACATCAGTTGCCTACCCTCCGAGGAATACGTCAGAAACGTACCCCCCAGAGCAACGGTTTCTAGTCGATGCCCTGGATGCTGTATCGGTGCCCTCGGGAGGATTTTTGTTTTTGCATCCTCCGGGGGAGCCGATTTTCTCCCCTCCGAGTAATGTTTGGGTTTTTCCCTCGGGAGTATATTGTGCGCATATCCTCTGGAGGATTACATATCCTCCAGAGGATTTCAAACCCTCTAGAAGATTATTTTTCCTCAGAGGAATATGGGTGGGTAGCCATTTGTCTACCTGTGCAACGACAGCAGCAGCGGAGACACTCACTGCTAGAAACGAGTGCGTCACCGCGACGCCCCCGACGTCAACAAACGAGAAAAAGAAAGAAAAAAGGGCGACGATGAACGTCCTTGTAGCACGAGATTTTTTTTCCCGTTCTGTTGATGATTTATTTGGAGATTTTCTGCCGCATGCTCGTTCTTGTTGGCACTTTTTTTGTATGGTCCTCATCGGGAGGTCGATGTTTTGTTGTAGATTTGTCGTACGTGTTGGTTCTCTTTGATTGGGATATGTTTTTTTTTGTTGTTTTTTGATTGGGATATGTGTACGTATTGGACACACACTCGTTGGTGAGCTGGGTGTGGGCCATTTGGGGGGGGGGCGGGGTCGCTAGGGTTAATGGCCTTGCGTCGACTTGTTTGAATTGACGCAAAGGTACTTGAGCTAACAAAAGGAAGGCACCGGGGGGAAAGCTGTAGTGGTATCCGATAAGATAGCAAATAAGGGATAAATATATTATCAGTCTCTGAACAGTATACATACCTACCCATCTCAGGTACTGACCTTACACCCACAATGTGTCGCGCTTGTACACACAAGCAACCCGTGCATTTTGACTCCAGCCTGTAATCAGCTCGCACTCTCAACTCTGCGAGGTGTGTGTGTGTGTTGGGTTCCGCGGTTGACGTGATTTGTGGCTTTCTGTGTCTTCTGGTGCTGTTTGGAGATGGCCATGTGATGGTGCGTTACCATGGGTTAGCTGGCGTTGCCGTAAGCGTTTGTTCTACACGTCATGGCGATATTCAGGAGTAATTCCGAGTCATGTGCCCTCCTATCTATTGAGTGTGCGTGTGCGCTTGGGAATGGTTTCGTGTTGGATTTCCGGCTGCACTGGTGTGCATGCAAGGCTGCAGGAATGAACAAATGAGAGGAGAACAATACAGCAGCAACCTGCCTCTATGGTCGGACTATCGTTGTTGAATTTCCACACAGCACCAAGGTGATTGCAGTGAAGAGGCGCAAATCACAGCAGTGTGATGCTTTTGGTGGTGTGTTTTGTGTTGGCGATCGGTTGCCTCACACCGTGGATTGGTGTTTTGATGACGACGGTGTCCTCAGGATTGAAGAATCTTTCTCAGCTGTATCGAACACCCCCTTCAGACGTGCACTCTTGAAGAAGGTAGACGAACAAACTGCCGCGGCCGCAGACTCGACACAAAACTAACCACCTGCACCACCAAACTTCCGAAACTTTTCCTTTCGCAAACGAGTGTGATACGACACGTTCCAACCACAAGAACGACACGAAGGGTTCTTTGACAAAAATGTCTAGACTCACCCCCCCCTCGATACACACAGGGACACGGCGCCCTCTATTCCAAATGACGATTTGGCGAGGAAATAAGGAAATGGTTCACCCACGTTCAACATACCAATCGGCAGATCGCCGTAACAAGCACGATGGGTTTTCGTCAACATGCTTCATTGTTTCTTGTTCCCTTACTTCATGGACCAACAATTGAATCGTTACTACAACACAGACCAATTTTCAGGCGCCTAGCCTCGACGAGACAAAATACAGAGAGGCGAGGCCGTGAGCAAGGTACCTGCACACACAAACATGACTTGAAACACAACTACTTTATTTACTGGCCGCAAGTGTCGCACTGTGTCCGGCTGACCCCGTACAGGCTAACAGCCCGGTGTAAATTACACAGCGGCGTTCCACACGGCGTAGGCGCTATACGCTTTGGTAGCCGCGGAACTGGGGAGGGGGAAGGGGAGGGGGAAGTGATGCCAACGGCGGTGGCTACGGCCAGCCCTTACGCCCCCACCCGTACCTGGTATCAACAAGAATCCTGAGGGAAGAGGTTTGTCTCCCAACGTTCCCCACCCGTCGGCCTAGCGAGTGAAAAAATATCAGAAAGAGGACGGTTTAAATACCGCAGAAAACTAAACATCACACGCTCTGTTCTTGCACCGCGATGACTGCCTGTTCGTGTGTGCGGAACTCGTTCCTGCCACGACTACGAGCGACGGCGGACAGCGACGGGCTACATACCGCGGTGGAGAATTGTCGTCACCACCCGTCCATCCAATGTTTTTCTATACGGTTCTCCTCACTAAAGAGGGTACGCCGGCTGCTCCACAGCGCCGTCTTCAATCATGGCAGGAGCAGCAAAGCACAGCGCAACGGAACGCCTCAATCATTGTTACCGCTGCCTGACGTCGTCTACCGACCGGGCTAGACACCGCCTCATGCTGCCTGCCGCCCCCCGCCGCTCTTCGCGGGGACGTATGGGCAGCGACCGCTGCTGTTGTTGCTGCTATCGCCCAAGGCCTTCGTCGCCTCTAAAAACGGGGACCCAACCCCGACCGTCGGCCAGCTTGATGAACACCACGCCGGACTCCCCCGCGGGGGTGAAGCGCTCGGCCGCCTCGGCGTGCTGCCCCGGCAAAAGAAACTCGTCCTGAGAGGGGGGGGGGGTTCCGTGAAATGCACGCAGACGCATAACAACATGCATGCACGNGGGGGGGGGGGGGGGGGGGTTCCGTGAAGTGCACGCAGACGCATAACAACATGCATGCACGCAGAGGGTTTGGGTGTGAGCGGGAGGAGGGCAGAGGCTTGACTTAAGAGCAAGGCGAAGGAAGTTCTTTGATTCGTTTTAAGCCGTCGCGTCGTCTTGACAAGACAACACGCGGCGTTGTGGTGATATTGAGGATCCGGCACCAGGGCTCTTCCAAGACGCACGGGCTCGTCTAGCTGTTCTTGGCGCGTCCTCCGTACAGGGAACGTCCATCTGAGGCTACACACGAGCATCTGCAGAAGTAGATGGGCGCAAAAACACGCAGACGGACAGGCTGGCCCACTTCGCATTTCCCTTCCGCAGCAGAACCACAACGGTCGTGTTGTGTGCATACTTGGCTTGCAAGCTTTTGCAAGGATGAATACATGGAGAGCACAACGGTCAAAACAATATCGCAACGTTTGGCGCGAAGGGTCCAATGGGCTGGACGTTACGTTGGGAAACAAGAACCGAGAACAAAGCTCGTTAACAAAAACCACAACTTCAGCTTCAACAGCAACAACAGCATCAACAACAACGACAACAACAACGACAACAACAACGACGACGACGACAACTCTCACTCACCGTGTGTTGAGATTCAATTCCAGGGCCGAGCAGAATCGGCACGAGACCCCTAGCGTCAAGCGGAAAGATATACTTCGTCCTGTGGATGAATCGACAAAAACAACGACAGAACACGGCCACGAAAGGACAAAAAGTACAGATACGTTGAAGACTCCGCAGCGTCAGCTGACGCGGGATATGACATCCAGCAACAAACCACCCAGAGATCAACAGATTTGGAAAAGGCACCGCAAGTGCCGACCAGGAACATGTCCCGATGACCGGCGGTAACGCCCAAGCGAGACAAGACATGGTGGTGGCGAATCGCTCCTCTGGTGGAAGTAAGACCATGAAAACAACTATACAGCACGCATAATCAGAGCAGATCGGGCTGACACTGGCAGTCATTCCTTCTGTCAATCACACTTGATATTTGCAAGTATTCTTCAGGTTACAAATGGGTATCACTGCTACATATCAGCAAAATTGATAACCTCCACAAGCGGCCTTCCTCCACGGACGGCTACCAACTCCTCCTCGGGACAAAAGTAAACCCAGTTCAAAGGCAGACGATGAACAAATCGAAAAGGCAAACGAAAGCGGGTCCCCGTACAGTAGCACTTGCTCCGCGACCGGGTTAGCGTGCTACGCGTGCGTGGCAGGGGGGGGGAGTGAGTGACAAGCCTCAAAAAGAACGACACCACGGTCTTAGTACAAACGGCAAGAGCACGCTGCCGAGAGGGAGTTATTTGTGGAGGGGGCCACGTCCGCGCTTCGCACCCCATTCATCCCACGGGCTACCTTGCTGCAGACGGTAAAAAAAATGGCGTGCGTATCAGGATATCACCACTCGTTAGCTCGCCATAAACAAGGGTTGCCCGCGAGGGAGCACAAGATGCACCCGGCCATGAGAATTTCTCCACGAACGAAACAACTCTCCTGAAAACGTTTTGGCAAGCAAACGACCCGAAAAACGTCAGCAGGCGTGCATATACTCACGTATCTTCGGTGAGGTCGCCGTTGATCTCCTCGAACAAGACAGTGTTGTCCACGGGGTCTCGTTGCTGGGCCCACCCTCTGTCGTCGGCGATGCGGAGGAACACTTTCCCGGTCTCCTTGTGGGTGAGTACCTGAGCGGAGCGTAACGGAGGAGGACAAAGGTACGTTCCCGTCTCTCTGCCTAAACGTCGTGTCACAGTCGGTTCTCTCTCTCTCTCTCTCTCTCTCTCTCTCGCTCTGTCTCTGTCTCTGTCTCTGTCTCTCTTCCTCCTCCCTTTCTTTGTATCTCTTTGTATTTTCTCCATTCACCCCCCTATCCCCCTCGTACTGCTCGTATCGGAGTCATACCGGAGCCCACAACTTCGTTCTCTCCCGCTACCTTACACTCGGGAAACGTTCCTGCTGTTTTGACACCCAGTCTTACGAAACTGATGCCAGACGCCTGCTGACGCTGGCTCTATTTCCATAATCTATCCAACATAACAAATCGAATGCAATCTTCCCGTAGTGTCTAGTTTCACTTGACTACTGTTATCAGTAGAGGACACCATGAAGAGGCGTCGCGTGGTTTGGCACGTTCAGGTTTGCTGCTGGACCTGAAATATCGAAGGTGGTAGTAGCGGCCTTCAATCTCCGCAAATGAGACCAAAGTAGACCGGCACTCAGTGTCTTGTACTGCTTGTGCTCGCCGCCAAGGACCGTAAACCTTTGAAGGGCGAGTCGTCAGTAGCAACTAGTGGAATCATCGACTGCACTCAACCCACAGTTCAGGAGATTGGGGTCAGTGGCGGCAAGCGCAAGCCGTACAAGACACTGGATTTCGGTCAACTTTGGTGTGATTTGCGAAGATTGTTCATATGCCGCTACAACGACCCTCGATATCACCACCCAAGAGGTAGTCTTTAGCGCGCGCACACACACCGATGCAATAGGGTGTTCTCGGGTGATATCAGTACTTAGGTGCAGTTGGAATGATAAACCGACCTTATCTGCGAGCCTGCCGTTTTGGCCCTTTTGGCTTGAATTTAGACTGGTGTAACTTTTGTCTTGATTTCAAAGGAGGCGTGTGGAGGTAGATTCATGATATGTATGTTTTGAGCAGCCGCTACTGCCGCCCTGTGCGAGAATCAACGACTTCTGTATTTCCCGATGCCTTGCGACTGGTCTTCCGTGTCTCGTGTACTTTTTCTGGTGATATTCCGGTTGTCAAAATCAATCAATAACAAGTAGGTTGGCACCAGGCCGTTATGCACCAGGGCACTAATCAGACCAAAGCTACAATTCATTCCACGGTTCCGCACACCCACTAGACTGCGCGATATCGCCCTCAAAGCAGTATTTCGTTAAAAGCGAAGGGTAATTCTATAGCAGTAAGGGACAGCGTGAGTTCGAAGCGTGTTGGCTGCCCATCAATACCACCCCCACTGCGAGTTTCCCGTACATATAAACGAAATCTGCAACCCTAGATCAGAGTTAATTCGGAAAGAACACCTCGGACACAGATTCCTTCAAGGATGCCCCATCGATTGGACACATTGAAGTGGGTGGAAATTCTTCCGAAGCGAGCGCGCGTGGGCTCTGAACAGAGGTTCGGGTATACCCGTTGCAAACAAGAAAAGCACACGAAACAAATACAAAAAATAGTTCGAATTTCCACCTGGACGACGTCTATGACATCCCCTTCGAACAGNAACAAGTAGGTTGGCACCAGGCCCTTATGCACCAGGGCACTAATCAGACCAAAGCTACAATTCATTCCACGGTTCCGCACACCCACTAGACTGCGCGATATCGCCCTCAAAGCAGTATTTCGTTGAAAGCGAAGGATAATTCTATAGCAGTAAGGGACCGTGTGAGTTCGAAGCGTGTTGGCTGCCCATCAATACCCCCACTGCGAGATTTCCGTACATATAAACGCAAGATCTGCAACCCGAGATAGAGTTAATTCGGAAAGAACACCTCGGACAGATTCCTTCAAGGATGCCCCATCGATTGGACACATTGAAGTAGGTGGAAATTCTTCCGAAGCGAGCGCGCGTGGGCTCTGAAGAGAGGCTCGGGTATACCCGTTGCAAACAAGAAAAGCACACGAAAAAATACTAATATTTTAGTTCGAATTTCCACCTGGACGACGTCTATGACATCCCCTTCGAACAGCCCGTCCCCAGTCCGCGGAGCCGCCTGCTCAGGGTAGGTGAGAATCCACTGTGGTCGTGCCCCAGCCGCCATGCGGTAGAAGAACCGGCCCTGCAGCCTGCCCATGGCAGTTGCAGTAGGCGGGAGAGATGGCGAGCTTGGCACGATGCGTTTTTGGCATGCTCGGGATCGGAAAGAGATTGCCGCTACAACCGCCTGGATTTTCTGCCTGGCTTCATCTGTCGTACCGGCCTGTCTATTTCTTTGAAGTGGAACTTCACGGGTACTGCTGGTCCCATCTGCCTGTCTGCGTTATACAACAGGAATTTCACGCGGAGCTTATTTTTTTCGTTCTTTGTTTTCCCGCTTTGAACAATGCAAGACATGCAGCCTGTGCAGTCTAGATGTCCAACTGACGATGTGGCGACGCTCTGCACACAATGCGGGCAACCCCCTGCCACAACGCCAAACCAGGCAGAGCTGGAGATCACCTCGCCATGCGCGGCACCGAAACACACACGACACGCCACCGACATACTCCTACTACGGTAGGCTGCTCATTTAACCTACAGCAGTCCAAGAGAGCGACCGCTTCTAACGACAGTAGCCAGGCTGCTTCGTTGTTCAACAGTAGGACAAGAGAGCTACCGCCTGNTTGGCGGGAGAGAAGGCGAGCTTGGCACGATGCGTATTTGAACACACACGACACGCCACCGACACACTCCTAACACGCTAGGCTGCTCATTTAACCTACAGCAGTCCAAGAGAGCGACCGCTTCTCACGACAGCAGCCAGGCTGCTTCGTTGTTCAACAGTAGGACAAGAGAGCTACCGCCTGCACACAGTGGGTCTTGGTTCTTTTCTCTATATATTCCTTATGGTGCCGTCGGTCTTTCTATCTCACCCTTGGCTCCAGTAGTTGTCTTCGGGAACGTCGTACAGCTTCACGAAAAGCCTGTGGATCTCCGCGTTTATGGCCGTCATCCACTCGTTCATGCTCCCCAGGTCCCTCGCCATGAGGAACCACGCCGCGTCCTCCGTGCGCACGCAGAAGCAGTTCTTTGCGGTTGCGAATGACGCCGTGGAGTGGCCCGTGAGCTCCATTTTCTGCAGCGCGCCCGAGAGAGAGAGAGGAAAAAGGAGCGCGCTTGAGTCGGATACAGTTACGACATGCGTGTGTCATAGTTGGTAAGATCCTTGTACGGCACAACAGTGTCCAAGGGAGTGTCGCGAAAACGGCGTGATTTATCACATACCAAATGAAGATAACGGCACACAAAATGCTTGTCATAATCCCCGTGTGCCTCATTTTGTGTCGTAGTGCTTGCTGCTAAAACTGCCGAGGAGTTCATTGCCTCGTTTGTTTCCTGTCGGATCAGGGAAGAAATTCCGTTAGATGTGTAGACCTCGGTCTGAGAGGTCGGAATGGCGGTGATATAGTTTGAAGACGGCGATAACAACAGCATTAACAACGCAACGAATACGGTANCTTGCTGCTAAAACTGCCGAGGAGTTCATTGCCTCGTTTGTTTCCTGTCGGATCAGGGAAGAAATTCCGTTAGATGTGTAGACCTCGGTCTGAGAGGTCGGAATGGCGGTGATATAGTTTGAAGACGGCGATAACAACAGCATTAACAACGCAACGAATACGGTAACCAAACAGGGCAGGAGAGACCAAACCTTTGATTTTTACAACAAGCGGTCCAAACGACTGTTTTTCTTGTTGTCTACTTCGGGGATGACTATGGGGGCTAGGGGGGGGTACTACGATGTCAGTTGAAACACAATAGACCTGGNACACAAAATGCTTGTCATAATCCCCGTGTGCCTCATTTTGTGTCGTAGTGCCTGCTGCTAAAACTGCCGAGGAGTGCATTGTCTCGTTTGTTTCCTGTCGGATCAGGGAAGAAATTCCGTTAGATGTGTAGACCTTGGTCTGAGAGGTCGGAATGGCGTTTGAAGACGGCGATAACAACAGCATTAACAACGCAACGAATACGGTAACCAAACAGGGCAGGAGAGACCAAACCTTTGATATTTACAACAAGCGGTCCAAACGACTGTTATTATTGTTGTTGTCTACTTCGGGGATGACTATAGGGGCTAGGGGGGGGTACTACGATGTCAGTTGAAACACAATAGACCTGGCACAAACCAAGCTCTGCCGCAAAAACACAAGGAAGCCACGAGGGTAACCACCACCTGCAAGAGGAAGCCGACACCACAAGACGACGAATAGGACACCAAACAGGTGGTCAAAGTGTTGATATAAACGTTCTACTGGAAGCTTGACCGGTACGCGCCATCCGCTTAAGAACCTGGGAGGTGAGAATTGAGGCATACAGGCTCCAAAGAGAGCATAATTGAAGAACTTGGCCATAAGCACGGGTGTTCAGTTAAAAATCCTAACCTAAAACCTATACGGTCAATGTTGGAATACCAGAAAGTACAGTAAGCAATGCGACACCAGCCTCGGGACAAATAACTGGTTCGTAAGAGGTGGCGGCTCGTGCTGCTGTCGTCGTCATGGTTTGACTAGTGCTGATTGTATTTCACTTCGTGAGGCGGCCGGGCTTTTCTGGGCTGCTCGGTTGAGCACACCGGAACCTTACTTGGAACCTGGGACTACAACACACATGCACCTAGACCTGCTGAAGTGTCAGGTTTGTTTCGGAAGAGCAGATAGAGGTAGTTCAGCCTGGAAGAAGAGACAGCAAATCATCACTCGGGCAGTAAATAGCGAAACCGGCTTCTGATCGTCGACCCAAAACGAGTGATTAGAAAGATTTATACNGGAACCTTACTTGGAACCTGGGACTACAACACACATGCACCTAGACCTGCTGAAGTGTCAGGTTTGTTTCGGAAGAGCAGATAGAGGTAGTTCAGCCTGGAAGAAGAGACGCAACGGCAGCAAATCATCACTCGGGCAGTAAATGGCGACACCGGCTTCTGATCGTCGACCCAAAACGAGTGATTAGAAAGATTTATACTCATGCAAAAAATCCGAGACACGCTAACACAATTTGACTCAAGTGCCGAGGCGCAACCTGGTGTTCGAGAAAATACCCTCTTCTGCTTCACCTTGTTCGGGGTGGTGCCGGCGAGGGACTTCTTGTCGTAGCAGGTGAGGAAGCCGTCGTCAAGCCGGAAGAACTGCGACTTCCAGCGAGAGGAGTGCCTCCTCTGCTTCATGAGATAGCCCTGCTTCGTCGACATGACAAACCAAAAACGATTGATGCAAGAGAATATTAATGTGGCGTCAGACGCACAGTAGGGACAAAAAAAAAAGCAAGACTGATGGGAGTTTTCCGGCAACCCTGCCAGGGCCGAGCACGTAAACGCGCCAGAGAAAAAAACTTGAGAGAAACAACTATCACCACAAAAGAGATAATGTAGAACGAGGAATTCGCCAAGCGGATCTGGCGTGTGTGCCAGTGCCCGCAAGTGATCAGCGGAAGCAACGCTCTCACCTCTAAAGTTGGGGTTAGAGAGTGGATTTAGAGTCGATCGCCGGTGGTTGAGGCAACAAGATGTAGAAGGGTGCAAAACCCGCCGCGCATCAACNGTCGCCTATCTCTGTCTCGAAAACCAACTGCGCGTTTACTAACGTACAGCTTTAACGCATGGTTGTCTGTCTCCCCATGCATATACAAGCAGCAATTGCCTCGCGTGACGAGCACAAAAGCTTGATTGCCAAACCGACCCTAGCGCACGGCGACGGAAACTAGCAGCGTTTTCCCCTCTCCGTACGCACCGCGCGGGTGAACGCATGAATTAGAAACAGCATCGGGCAAAACAGTGCGCAACAGGCACACCCTCCAGTGCAGGCGAGAGTGTGAGTGCGCGAAAACGTACCAGGTGCTTGCTAGCCCCGCGACATCCTTGACAAGAGCACACATACAAAAGAGCGGTGCGGTCATACTTCTCACACCGTGTGAGGGCGAGGGCGCAACACCGCAGCGAAGCCCTAGGGCACAAACGGTGGTGAGGTTAGCAGTGCACGATGGCACCTCACCTCAAGCCCCTCCTTCGGCTTCGCTGCTTCCTCCGCTTCTAGTCTGGCTCTCTCAGCTGCCGCCGCCGCCGCCGCCTTCTTCTTAGCTTCGGTCTCGGCTTTGTCGCTGGCCTCCCTCGCGGCCGTCTCTTCCGCCGCGCTAGACTCCTTCACCGTTGTCTTAAACGCTCTGCACGCGCCCACAAAAGAGAAGAAGAGCGGGAGATTAAGGAAGGGGTGAAAGAGCGAAAGCACAGCAGTCTCGAAGACAGAGACGAAAAAAGAGCGAGAGCGAAAGCACACTCTCATAAGAAAAAAGAGATGACGAAAGAGATGAAAAAAGATAGAGAATGAAGGAAATGGCATGCGCGAAAAAATAGCAGTCTCGAAGATAAAAAGATGAAAAAAAAATATGGACAGCTGACAGGCCGTCGGTTCGGTTAGGGTTTATTCTGGCCTTCTGCTACACTCGCCACTAAATGGAACGCACGGAGTTTCCGACGGATACAAAATCCAATAGCAGTGCTTGCTCTGGTGCGACGCTCGTGCGGCAAGCAAGCCCACGACCATGTTCCGTCCAAAATGATCCGAAAACCTTTCCCAAATTGTCATCCGTACGCAAGGAAGCATGCACAAGATGCCGAACACCCTTAGCAGGATGCCGCGCACCCTTCACGCGACTCGCCGAATACCTCACGGTGCTTCACGCTTGGTGATNCATCTTCAGCATCAGCCTGCCGCGCGAGTCTGGCTTCGGAGCCTCCGAAGGGAGGTTGGACATGTCATCGTCGTCGTTCCCCCCAATCTTGCTTTGCTTGATCGGGACGGTCTGAGATAGCACGCAGCGGCAGTAGCAGGCAGCCACAACAACACGAATGATCGGGCCCCCCATCATAGTCGCCTATCTCTGTCTCGAAAACCAACTGCGCGTTTACTAACGTACAGCTTTAACGCATGGTTGTCTGTCTCCCCATGCATATACAAGCAGCAATTGTCTAGCGTGACGAGCACAAAAGCTTGATTGCCAAACCGACCCTAGCGCACGGCGACGGAAACTAGCAGCGTTTTCCCCTCTCCGTACGCACCGCGCGGG
Organism: Ectocarpus sp. CCAP 1310/34; assembly: GCA_902602495.3. NCBI lineage: Eukaryota > Phaeophyceae > Ectocarpales > Ectocarpaceae > Ectocarpus > Ectocarpus sp. CCAP 1310/34. The sequence continues at coordinate 8,035 of CACKRE030001226.1, read as the reverse complement.
TGAACGCATGAATTAGAAACAGCATCGGGCAAAACAGTGCGCAACAGGCACACCCTCCAGTGCAGGCGAGAGTGTGAGTGCGCGAAAACGTACCATGTGCTCGCTAGCCCCGCGACATCCTCGACAAGAGCACACATACAAAAGAGCCGTGCGGTAATACTTCTCACACCGTGTGAGGGCGAGGGCGCAACACCGCAGCGAAGCCCTAGGGCACAAACGGTGGTGAGGTTAGCAGTGCACGATGGCACCTCACCTCAAGCCCCTCCTTCGTCTTCGCTGCTTCCTCCGCTTCTAGTCTGGCTCTCTCAGCTGCCGCCGCCGCCGCCGCCGCCGCCTTCTTAGCTTCGGTCTCGGCTTTCTCCCTGGCCTCCCTCGCGGCCGTCTCTTCCGCCGCGCTAGACTCCTTCACCGTTGTCTTGAACGCGCTGCACGTGCCCACAAAAGAGAAGAAGAGCGGGGGATTGGGGAAGGGGTGAAAGAGCGAAAGCACAACTATCTCGAAGACAGAGACGAAAAAAGAGCGAGAGCGAAAGCACACTCTCAGAAGAAAAAGAGATGACGAAAGAGATGAAAAAAGATCGAGAGATGAAGGAAATGGCATGCACGAAAACATAGCAGTCTCGAAGATAAAAAGATGAAACAAAAATCTGGACAGCTGACAGGCCGTCGGTTCGGTTAGGGTTTATTCTGGCCTGTTGCTACACTCGCCACTAAATGGAACGCACGGAGTTTCCGACGGATTCAAAATCCAATAGCAGTGCTTGCTCTGGTGCGACGATCGTGCGGCAAGCAAGCCCACGACCATGTTCCATCCAAAATGATCCGAAAACCTTTCCCGAACTGTCATCCGTACGCAAGGAAGCATGCACGAGATGCCGAACACCCTTAGCAAGATGCCGCACCCCCTTCACGCGACTCGCCGAATACCTCACGGTGCTTCACGCTTGGTGATTTCGGAGCCTGGTCCGGTGAGAATCCGGCGAGCTCCGTCCCGGCTTTGTAGGGATGCGAGGTCAATGGTCTAACGACTACGGCATGCACGACTATGAGTACACCCCCCCCTAACGAGATCTCGAGCAACCACGCAAAGGGTGGGGTGGTGCACCGCGCACTTATACTTTTGCGGTTCAATTCCGACGGCGGTTCAGCAGCGGCGAGGCACGAGCAACAAGCAGAGCACCTGAAGGCAGCCAGAGCCTCCTCTGTGGCGGCTGTGACCCTCGGGAGCAGAGCATTTGCCCTCTGCAGGGCCTCCGTCTGTCGCTCGGCGCCCAGGGCGAACTCCCTGGCGTCGCCGGTGACGGCGGCGGCTTGTGCTGAAACGGCGGAAGCCTTAAGCTTCGCCTGCTCCGTGAACTCCTGGGCTTTCTCGACCTATTCAGTTGTCGTGTCGGGTGTGTGGAGGAGGCATGGTGATGCCACCAGTTTCAGGCACACACACGAAGAAAAAGAGTCGCTCAAATTGTTGGCGGGAAAAACCGTCTCAGGACCAACAAAATACGGAACCGAAGGCTAAAATGGGACGGCATCTACTACTACTGTAGTCGGTAGTAGACGAGTTGCACAACGGAGGCGTGGAAACGCGCACGTGCGCGCCATCCGATCAGGCCATCTTCGTGTGCGCTCACGCTTGTTGTTACCCGCGCAGCTCCCTGTGTTCTTATGCGGCCTACGCGGGGACGCTTGGTAGAGAGCGAACGACGGTGATCGCTCGCACTGGTCACCCACTGGCCACAATTTTTCGACAAATCAGATGTTGGTGGCGATGAACCATCAGTCTGCCGGCGCCTGGGGCGGTCTTCTGCCAGAGTACACACCGGATTGTGTACATGGCGTTCTTTTTACCTGGCACTTGACTGCTGCTTCTTCCGAGCTGACGGCGAGGTTCTTTGCCTCTCGAAAATCGTCCCGAAGCCTCTCGAGAGCGTCCCCTATTCTACGGATCTCTCCAGCCGCGCCGCCCCCCTTTGCCGATTGCGTGACCCCCTCCAGCTCGTTCGCACTGAAGCACAAGAACAAAGGGAAATATTATGCCAAGAGAGAAAGAGAGGAGAAAGGTACCACAGGAGCTTCAATAAAGTAGAAAGTACAAGTAGAGAGAAGGACCGGGGCTGGCCATACACAATACTTTGGGGGCATCAAATCGGAAGAGCCGATAGGCCATGGTCGCCACACTGTAACGTCCAACCTGACGAACCCCGCATGCATTTACAACAACCGGACCCACTCCAAACCGCCCAGGGCTGGAGGATCCCCCCGGATGTTTTCGACTCACGCTGCGGAAGACGCGTTGATGCTCTTGAGAACTTTCTCCGAGGCAGCCAGGAGTCGTTCCAAGGCTCCGGCGGCGAACGTGCCGACCCCATCCTCTCTTGCCGCCTGGACGAATTGCTCCACCTCCACCACACCGCGGCGAGGTGCACAAAACGCCGCAACGCACAAGGGGCGAACGAGATAACCGTTACGCTCAGCACCAGACCACGGTGAGGACACTCCAAGCTTCCCGGGCACACCCCCACAGCCGCTAGCTTACGTGCAACCAATAGCAGCGCCGCAGCAAACACGCAACCAATCTTCCCGCCCCCCGCCCCCCGGAACAAAACGCTGTTTCTTTGTCACACACACAGCGGACTAAAATTGATTGTCGTTGCTATCACGCCGCGGTTAGTGCTTAGGCGATCATCGCAACTTCGAGGGGGAATACACAAAACACGTTCGTCGATGACAACAACATTCACGCCCCTGCTAGGAACGTACAAAGTCAGATGCATCCACGCAAACGCACACGCACACGCACACCTGGGGGACGCAAGCTCCGGCCTTGCGGGCCTTCTTTGCCGCGGATTCCAGCAGGTACTCGTCGTCGCTGCTCACGACGGACGTGGGCGAGAGGGGCGCGGGCAATCCGCCCTCGTCTTCTTCGAGTTGT
>CACKRE030001225.1:173862-187991 GCA_902602495.3 Ectocarpus sp. CCAP 1310/34 | reverse complement strand
TGTAAAACAAGTCAATTCACGTCGTGAACTCGGCAACCAGGTTACCGTTTGTTTTTTTTTNTAATTCATACGCAGCTGTCATCCGTACGCAAGGAAGTAAGCACAAGATGCCGAACACCCTTAGCAGGATGCAGCGCACCCTTCATGCGACTCGCCGAATACCTCACGGCGCTTCGCGCTTGGTGATGTGCAAGCCTGGTCCGGTGAGAACCCGGCGTGCTCCGTCCTGGCATTGTAGGGATGCGAAGCCAATGGTATAACGACACAGTATGCGCGACTGAGTACCCCCCCCCCTTCCCCGTCACCGCACCATTGCACCAACCCTTCACCAGCGATGGCATGCCTTTGATGTATCGGGTGGCCCCTTTTTTTTTTCTTGTTTGTCGCTGCAATGGTGGTTCTGGCGTGTCCTTCTCCTTGTCGCCATCTGTTTCCTTTTTCTTTCTCTTCCAGTCTAGGATTGCCTCGCGTAGCGTGTCGAGGGGAGCGGAGGATTCTAGGCTATCTGTCGTTAAAATCTGTTGACTTGCGGACCCTTCGGGTCCATTTTGTATTGTATACCTTTTTTGGGTGCATTGGCCTGCGTCCACAGGTATCGACCGCGTCAAGTGCTAGGCTAGTACGGACAGATGAAGGTATTGGGTGAAGAGATCCGAACGGTTTTTAATGTGAAGACAGCAACAACCGTGATACCATAGTTGTGCCTGGCTTCACTCGACCAAAAACACCGATATGAAGTTAGTACGACCTAGCAGCAGAAGCATTCGCTAAACAGGATCCATGATGTGAGAGAGAGCAACCCCCCGGAAAAAACAGTGCCGTTGATGTTGGTTGATCGAAATTTTACATGATGTTATCCTGCGAAACCAAACCAAAATACTACTCGCGCAAAGTCCAACTAGCACTCACAGCAGTCCGTCGAATGTACAAACTAGATGTTACACACCTGAATATTCCTTTGCATAGCGAGCGGTGTACACGACTCCCCCCCCTCACGCCACGACACATCCCGCAAGAGACCTAGACCTAGACCTAGACCTAGTCAAGTCGCCAACAAACGCTGCAAACACGCAAACAAACAAAAATCTACAAATTATTCGCCGCCAGCGGTGGTCAGTGTCTCTTCGCTTCCCTTCCTTGTCTTGTACATCGCCAAAGCCACACCGATCCACCGCCCGGCCACGATCAGGGAACCGTACAACAGAAACAAAATAGGCATCACTTCATTACGACGCCAGTCAAGCCTATTTGATGCCTCAGAGGCACTAAGAAGATGGGAACCTATGTACCCGCCTCTACGGGCGCTTTGCGTGGCCTTGCCTTTGCCCGCCTTTGAGGGGGTGGGTGCATGTGCGTCTTGTACAAACCCTGGACAAATTTCGCCTGCCCCCTCCACCATCTTCTCCTATATGGCGGGAGACAGATGTCCTCTTCGCTCTGCACGGGTGAGCTTGCGGTGATCTCGCCCACAGGTCCGCAACAAGCACCAAACCGATAGCATGTCGAGCAACCAATTTTTAACGAAGGAGGTCAATTGCATTCCGACTACATTTACGACACCATCCTCCGCCGAGAGGCAACAACCGGTCAATCAACCCATGGGCAGCACCAAACATCATCAACCTCATGGATTATGGTGCACAAGCCACTGTAGCCAAACGCATGATCACAGGGCGCTCGATCGATCAATCGCACCCCCAGAGAACAAAAATAAATCTCTGACAGCCCAAATCGAAGCCCCTTGGCGCGAATCGTCTCAAAGTCAAGTCCAAAGTGCATACTAAATACTTTTCAGGGTGCTAGACCAAAGAGTGTGCGTCTTAAAAAGCATGGACTACTGGAGTAAATGTTAATGTTTCATAGATGCGAGAGAGGAAGGGTTAGGACACCAACTAAATCGACTCCACAGGGCAACAGGTAGCGGAGATCGTTGCCAAAACACACACCCAGCTGCCCATTGGTTATTCGTTCACTGTCGGACGACACAGCTTGCCTTCCGGGGATAATGAACAGGCCAGCAACCGAAGAGCATCAACAAAAACAAAAGAGAGACTGCATACCAACACAAACACAGCTACGTGTACCGGGGCTACACTGGTCGAATCGCCCCCCAGATTCAACATCATCGTCGCAAGGCCTCTTAATTATTTTACCTTTTCAAGGCAACAAAACAAGTCTACGGGATAAAACGGAATTGCGCTCCCGCGTCTCTCAAAGCAAGCTGGGCCGCCTTGTCGAGCCCAATTAGCCGACCCAACCTTGGAACCCATCGCCGCTGCTCGCGAAAGGGCTGCGGCATTTCTCCTTGCCTTCCTCCAGAGAGATAGCCGGTGCCTCGTCATCCGCAACAGCAGTCCCAGCAGCCGTAGCCGGACCAGCAGCAGAAGCTCCTGCGCCTCCCTCCTCGACAGCAACACCGCTGGGGCCCTCGTCGGCGCTATCTTTCGTTTCCTCTCCCCGCGGCGGCAATGTCTCCGCGCTGAACGTCTTGTCAAGCTGAGCACCGAGGGCAGCGGGAACGCACGGGACGGTTAATGCAGACCACGCTCGAACGATCTTAGGGTTCGGGGTCGAGAACCTCGCTCCGCGCAAGGAGGATGATCGCACCGCGTTGTGGTGAATTGGTCACGGACCCTCGAGGCAGTTACACAGTGCTTGCACCTGCCTCTGGAAGTGAAAGCACCAGAAAATAAAAAAAGTCACACGCAGCTGTCATCCGCACGCAAGCAAGTAAGCACAAGATGCCGAACACCCTTAGCAGGATGCAGCGCACCCTTCATGCGTGCTCCGTCCCGGCTTTGTAGTGATGCGAGGTCAATGGTCTAACGACTACGGGCATGCACGACTATGAGTACACCCCCACTGCGTCTTCCTTCTGTCATCCCGCTTGTTCATGCACCCCTTCCCCTGCGCTACCCTCCGGCACTCACGAGGACAACGATGCACGTCATGTTGTCGCCGCCGATGCCGGTTGTCCTTCGGGGGTCATCCGACATACACGCATCCATCACCTCCTCGCAAACCTTCGACAGCGACATCTTGCCTACTCGGGCGCCGACAAAATCAACACACTATCACCACGCACAGGACATGATATGAATGCACATCACAAACAAAGGGGGGCAAGCGAAGGAAGGAAGCGTAAGAGCACTTCACGGGGTGGGGGGGGCGGGCGGGGGAGGGGGTTGGAATCACGGCCACGCAATTCGATAAGTAATGTGACAGGAAAAGGAGCGCACACGCAGTTTCTGTATTCTGCACATGTTCCTGTAAGGGTGTATGCACCAGTCACCTACTACGTCCAAATGTTGAAAAGCTTGTTTTCACAGCGCGTAGCAAAACGCAAACGTAACTGCTTGCGCACGGCTTGATGTACTTCGTTTTGATTTTCAGGTGCATCGGCGCTAAAGAAAAACAGATTCAATGGTGCGATGAACGAATACAATGCAATGGCATTGCCGCAGCATGACGCACAGCATGACGTTCACATGGATTTGAATGCACTCATGGAGCTCTGACATCCATTTTGCAAATGACAATGGCTGTGAACGGCCCTCGAGAGTTGGCTATGCATGCGATAAAAGACATTTTCACATATCTGTATCGAACTTCCCTCTCGCAAAAAGGAACAACACGGCGTACGAGAAAGCCGGACAAGAGAGAGCGGTTTCGGTTTGTGCGACCCTCTCGTAACGCCGTAACCGGCACATTGGGAGTACATACAATCAACCCGCGGGACCCAAACGAGGCAAGCTAACGCGGAGTCTAGACCTACAGCAAGGCATGCTGTCCTTTTCGAAATGCTTCCAACACCTACGTACACCCAACAGGGTGCACGAAGACACGTGAGGAGACAGAAGCACGGAGCCGCACAGCCGCGTACGCAACAGCACATGTAATAGTGCGCGCGCGCGTTCGTTCGCGGCTTCGTACTTTACGCGCATCGCTGTCTCGATCGATTAATACCCTACCTCCTGACTCGTCATGCAGTCCCAGACTCCGTCGCATGCAAGTATCATGAACCGGTCCTCATCGGTGACCTCCACCGACTTGAGGTCCGGTTCTGCCGTAATCATCTGGTCCGCCGGGGGTAGTTCCTTGTTGGCCTTATACTTGAGGTCACCGATAGACCTCGACAGGTTCAGGTTGCCGTTTACACGTCCTGCCTGAAGCGGGGGGAGGGGAGCACGAAATACCGTGCACGTCGGAACAAGGTCGGGGTGTGTGGGACGTATATCCCGCAGAGGAAGTGAGCTGGGTGGTCGAAGTGGCTGAATACGTGGGAGGCAGGAAACAGCTTCTTGGAACGGCGGGAATATTTGAGGCCTGGCAAGAAGTGTCAATACTATATGCTCCGCAGGCCGACTCCCTGCGTGGGAATTAAAGGCTGTGCGTACATTGCCAAGCGTGATCGTGGTGTCCTTAGCAGGCCCTGTCATCCCCGCATCCTCGAGGCATCTGCAACAGGCGTTGTCCCCCAATACTTCCTTCCTACCCTGACCCTAACCCGCTGGGACCACCACCATAGCTCTCCCTTCAAGCCCTCAGAAACTGTTCACAAAATCTTACCTCTCTCCCTCTTACTGACAACAAAAACGTTGCCACACGCGCCACGCTGTGAGGGCTCACCGCATTAACAAAGCCTCCAGCTCCTTCGATCCGACGTTTCTCGGTGACAGACATTGGCTTGTGGTCGTGGGACAAGGCCACCGCCACACCTCCCCGGCACAGCACCGCCCTGCTTGTAGGTTAAGGGCAACCGCCGTTCCAAACGCGAGTCAGAAAGTGGGTTAAGGGCTGGGGCATAACGTGACTTCGAGGAGTGTTCCTGGGCACGGCGCACAGCGTTGGCGTGGAAACGGGTGATATGATGTCCGCTCAAGACAAGGCGGCGCGTCTTTCCACTTTCTTTGGCCTAAAACATGGGCTTCGGCTCGTTTAGCGTGCAACACTCATCGAGTCGCAACACATGTGCAACACTCACAAAATCATCATGGTGGAACAGTCGAACAAAGCGAGGGGAGTGCATAACTCACCTGGAGTCTCCAGCGTTGGCCACGTGCAGCACCTTCCCGACCATAAGGCAAACAACGCTGGTGCACCCGGCCTGCCGACCGCGAACAAAAACGAAAACAAACGCACACGACAAGGAATTGGGCAGAATATTTTCAATAATTCACAGCAGGGTGAACGAAGCGATCATGATGCTTTTATGACAACATATCTAGCATGGAGACACGACAGAAGTGCTGTACAATGGTGTCCCGTCGTCAGAATCTCCAAACCCTCTCAGCCCGGGCGCTGGATCCTGACGCCAAGTCCTGTCTACGGCTCCCCCGTCGGGGGGCCCACGGACAATAATTCGTGATTCAACCCCCTGTGTGTGAGCGGTTGCTTCTTTCTGGCAGGGACAGATGACAGAAGACGGACACAGAGAGACGGAGGCATACCCCGTCGGGGGGCCCACGGACAATAATTCGTGATTCAACCCCCTGTGTGTGAGCGGTTGCTTCTTTCTGGCAGGGACAGATGACAGAAGACGGACACAGAGAGACGGAGGCATACCCCGTCGGGGGGCCCACGGACAATAATTCGTGATTCAACCCCCTGTGTGTGAGCGGTTGCTTCTTTCTGGCAGGGACAGATGACAGAAGACGGACACAGAGAGACGGAGGCATACCCCGTCGGGGGGCCCACGGACAATAATTCGTGATTCAACCCCCTGTGTGTGAGCGGTTGCTTCTTTCTGGCAGGGACAGATGACAGAAGACGGACACAGAGAGACGGAGGCATACACAACGGAACCAAAAACGCGTCACACAAACTTGCTAGCACCCCTTGGGCTGCCCGCCAATCAGCATCGCATGGGTCGTGATGGACTCGGCGCGCTATTGGATGCTTGCCTCGATGGCATGAGAAACAGAGCTAGGTTTCTGAACAAACGCCGTTTGAACCACGAAAAACGGAGGAATCGGAGCCAAACACAGGCAGGCATCCCGAGAACCGAAGAAATCACCCTCACAAACATGTGACAATCCTTCCAAACGATCAAGCACACGGTTGCATGCTGTGAAGACAGCGCGATTGGCACTTCCGCTGCAAGCGGGCTTGTCGGTGGTAATGGTAACGTCGTACATACCGGTTGCCAGTGGTCTACTTGTATGACATACTTGATGACTAGGACGTTTATTCGCGGCAAAGGTCGCTTGTTGTCTTGTATGCACAAGGACACCTCGTTATATGCATACACGGCCTTGGGATATTACACACATTCAACATCCCTACCGCCAGTTCCACGACAACGACACCGCCACGGCATGTACACACGGCAGGCACCGCTACATACTAAGAAGCGCAAATCTTGGTCGATGGGAGCTTCAGCAACAACACAACGCCAGCATTCGGGTTGGGGTTAGGCACCTGAATAGGGTGATCTTGGAGGCTGCACGTCGGAGCGTTCCCGCCCTGGCCGTGAACAATCGATGCGAGGCTTGACCCAAGCCCTAATCGAGGCCTCGCCGCCGCTGCACCCCCGGGGGATCCGCGCCCCCCCCCGGCAGGGCTGGTGGTGACAACGATATCGTCCTCTTCCGACTCGTCACTGTCACCGAAGGTATCCTCCCCCTGGTGGTTACAGCAACATGGCATGGCAGCGTTTGGTCAGAGAGGGGGCTCAAGCGACAACGATGTCATGGGAACGTAAAAGCGTTTGCGAAACAAGCGTTTTTCATCTGTTCCGGTACTCTCTTGAATCCTCTCTTCGACCTAGTGCTAACCCCAAGTTTGCGAAGCGAGCGTTTTCTGTCTGTTCCCGATCGCTCTTGAGTCCTCTCTTCCACTTGCGATAGTGCGACCTTCCGCGAACGGCAACAAAACAGAAAAAGCTCGCTTCGCAAACCAAGCAGCAATAGGTCGAAGAGAGGATCTAAAAGAGAGATCGGGAACAGACAGCAAACGCTCGCTTCGCAAACCAAACAGCGCTAGGTCGAAGATTCAAGAGAGAACGGGAACAGAAAAAAAATGTTCGCTTCGCAAACCGAACATTTTTACGGCATCGAAACCGAAGGTGGTCATGAATCTGATCTAGGTACAGTAGCGGATCGAAACATCTCTACCATAGACAAACGACCTGAGGAGGATGTGGCAAGCTCTCCAGGCATCGTAGGCACCGTTGTCACATTCGCAAACGACATAAGAAATCGAGAGCAAATCACGCAAGAAAAAGAGGCTGTTGCTGAAGCGTCGAAACTTGAAACGCAACACAAGCCCGACCTCGAACTCCCCAAAGTGCCGGCCGCCGCTGGCATGCAAGACATAGGCGTTAATAGTGTTGTTTATCTGCACACATATTCTCCTTGGTCCGAATATCGCCTCAAGAGAGTCGAGCGCACACCCGCGGCTGGTTCGTTTTCATCGTTCAACACTCCCCCCTGCTGTGCTTCACGCTTATTAGGCCTGATATCTCCACCACACGGTACGTTACCAACTGCGCAGTGTAGCACCCCCTCACAAGCCAAGCCTTCTCTAGACCCCTTACACAAGAGGGCTCCGATGTCCCCGCGACCACCATTGCTGCCCTGCTGCCCTGCTGCCCTGCTGCCCTGCTGCCCTCGACACACGGCGCTAGAACTCGGTCTAGAGGATACGGCAATGCAGCACACTGACAAGGGTTGTGCTGGTGCACTAACCTCCTCCTCATCCTCTTCCTCCTGCCCCGCGCNCTTCAGCTGGCGACGCCGTCGCTGCCGCCGCCGCTGCCGCCGCCGCTACGCCCGCCGCGCCCTCCCCGGACCCACCGCGTTCCCCCGCAGACACTGCCTCGCCCCTCATTCCCCCCTCGGAAGGCGCTACCTGATCGCTACCGCTACCGTCTCTTCTAGGTTCTCCACCACCGTCGCAGGCCGTGTCGGAGGGGAGGGGAGTGGGGCAGGTAGAAGCGTCGTCGTCCTTCCCGCCTCCTACGAAGGAAGGGTCGGAACCGGCACCGTTCGTGGCGGCGGTGGCAGCGGCGGCCATGCGTTGCTGGTCTTTCCGTATGTCCAGGATCCGATGGAAGAGCTCAAGAGCGTCGGCCATCTTGATCTTTCTGCCGCCGCCGCCGTTGGGCCCGCCGGAACCGAGCTCGAGGACATCGTTGTCGCCACTGTCTGCAGCGCTGGCGTCCACTACGCCAACCTCGTCCTTTAGATTGCGGTGCCCGCCGCTGCTGCCGTCGCCGCCGACCCCGGCATCCTCCTCATCGCTGTCGTAGTCCCGCCGTGAGCCAAGGATAGTGCTCGCCGCCGCTGATGTTGTCGTGGACGTTTGTCGTGGACATTTCGCGGAGGGCGGAGCGGAGGGGTGTGGAGGGTGAACTCCCAACGCTTGAATGTCTCCATCCGCCCGTGCACATGGCGATGACAGAAGGGATACACGTTCTGATATGGTAACGACTCTGTCTCAGGAGGCGTGGAGGAGAAAATACCTGCATCGCACCAATAGAGACTGACTGCCCAGTGCACGAGCGACGAACAAAACGCAGCCGATCCAGAGCGGATATTCTACGCTTTACATCTCTCCAGCACGGAACAGGGAACAGGGATCAGGGACCAGGGAACAGGGAACAGGGAACAGGGAACAGGGAACAGGGAACAGGGAACAGGGAACAGGCTTCCGTAGACAAGGGCGGTGTTGGGAGGGTGTGGGAGAGCTAGCTAGCTTTCCGACGGTGTGGTTCGACAAACGATACGCGGATATTATGGAACCCCCCTGTTGCTGAGAAATCAACGAGCTTCGCAATCGACTGCCACGCTTGGTCACAGCATTACATCAGCGTCGCATGGTTACGATGGTTATGAGTTACACGACACCACCACAGGTCAAGGTTTCACGGCGCATTGCAACAACCGCGTCCCGGAAAAATACAACACCTCGTTTGAGGCTGCCCCAAAAGCACACTGCGCCGCCACTACTCGGAGACACAGCATAAATTAACGGCGTGGGCGCCATCGGGCTTGAAAGGGGCGGGTTACCTTTCAATGGTGGTTCCTCGGCCTCCTCATCACTCGGGTTTTTCCTCGATCTGTCCGTGAACATAAAGGCCACACCAACAGCGTTGAGGCAAGGGGGCGAAGAGCCAACACCGGCGGGTATGGGTTACACACAATGATAAACCTTGCTGCACGTCTGAGCGCATGACATCAAGTGAAGGTACTCTTCCACTGTAGATACAAAACCGACATCTGGATGTGTTATGGAAGTGCACGGGAGAGTCACAATATATGTACCGAGCGTGGATGCATGGACCCTAATGGTCAAGGGGGCGAATTCATCCCCAAGGCATGCGTATCAACGTACAACGAATGCTTGTTGACGAGGGGTAGTTGAGGATTGATGGGCGCTTCCCGTGACAGAACCAAAGGCTCACGGCCCCGAGGGAAGGCCTTGGGGTCCTCGCGGACAGGAAGCCCTCCGTGTAATATCGGAACATCGGAATATCGGAATATCGCCTCTTCCCGAGCGGTTACGGGGGACGCCCTATGACGGCTCGAGGAAGCCCAACTCCGACAGCAATAGACCAAGACAGTTAACATAACTCGCCTGTACTCCGCGAGCTCTTGACAGATAGCCTTATGCAGCTCCGCGGACGCCGTCTCCGTCTCCATGTCCGCAACGCCCGCTGTTACGCCCTCCTTCTTCTCACTTCTAGTCTCCTTCTCCTCTCCTTCCTTGCCCTTGGTGGCATCGCCCCCAACCTCCGTCTCCGCCTCGCTTCGGCCCGATTCTCCCTGTGTCAAATCCCCTCGTGACCGCACAAGTTCGGTAGCAGCCCCCTCTAGCAACTCGTCCATGCGATGGAATACCCTTGTTGATGGTTTTGAAGGAACGGTTGTGTCGGGGGGGGGGGAAGAATTGGTTAGCTAGACTATTGGCCCGATTTACGACGGGCGCTTGGCACCCTCGACGGGTAAGGCTGTGGTTAGCGTTGGTGGCGTTTCAACAGAACAGTTCCGATTAGAGTTCAGGGTGGACCAAATCCTCCGCAGCGCACACCGTCAGGTGACAAGGCAAGAAGGCTTCAGCAGCTCCTTCCCTCATGCGCACCCGAGAATGTCTAGAGCACTCGGGCAAAAATTGGGCATACTCTGGACTAGTCACTTCGCCGAGATCCAACTTCCCGATTCGTCACAACACAAGCTACCGGCTGTCTACCAAGGAACCGTACGAGAGACGATGTGACACATGGCCCTCGCTACGGGAAAGAGCCCGACGCGGCGTTTCGATGGCCACGCACTCCGAACCGTAGTGAGCATCAAGTAATCAAGCACGGCGGTCGCTCTCGCCGAAAACGTCAATCATGCCATGGATCCAGGATACCTCGCCAAGGCTCTCGGGTAGTCTCCGCCCCTGTACTCCTCAAGCTTGACCAGCTCTTTTGCCATGTGCTCCTGCACGAACAAAGCCACTTCCTTGCCTGGGGGTATGATACAGCAGGGGGTAGGGGTCTCAATTGCTGGCCTCCCAAGCAATTTGACCGGTGATCGCCCTTCTTTGCAGAGACCATACTCGTGAGAAACCCCACCAACAGAGTCGAGCACCGCTTCACTACGGTTTTACATGAGGCCTAGGCGTACCTTGGCGCAATATAGGCGTGGTGGGGTGGGGGAGGGAGAAAGGTCAGGCTGCACTTTCGTCAAAAATATCAAGCTTTCAACAAAGCTTTCAACAAAGCACCAACTCGAATGGAAACGGGATCTATGTGCGGCAGAGTTCGTCAACAAACGGCACCGAGATACAGGGATCGAAAAAACGCAGTCCTTACTGCAATGGAAGCTTCAAAATAAGGTTTGCTGGTTGACTCCAAACCTCAAGCTGGTGGGGCAAAAACAACGATCGAGCGCTGACTCTTTCTGGAGGAGCCTATCCCTCAAAACTCAAAACCACGCAGCTACCACCGCGTGGTGATGGTGCTGGACTTCTGCACAGGACACGCTAGACACACCCACCCGTCTCCTAATAAACATCTCAGCGCGAGCGCTACTGTAGCTCAAAAAGGCAAGCTTTCCGTTCGGCTTTTAGAGTTAGGGTTAGGGTTAAAGTATTCTGCCGAGACAGCGCCCCATTTCTCTCTTCTTCCGTGGCTAGAAACTTTTATGTCGGCTGGCAAGAGCTCTAAAGGCAAGGTTCTAGGCTAGGCTTTTAGATGGTTTGCCGAGAAAGTGACACGTTTTCGATTCGTGAAGGTTGCCGTCAATTGTCGATTTCTTCACAGCCGCCGGCCCCTCACCTCCGTGCCCGTCGAAAACCCCGAACATCCTGACCTCCTCGCCCCCCCCCTGCCGCTCCCCTCCCTCCTGCGGGTGCTTTTGTAGGTCTAGCAAGGCCAGGTGTGCATCCTCCATGTTCCTCCTCCATCCCTACAACCAAGGAAGAAGAAAAAGTGGCTGGTCGAGTCACAAGTATAGAGGGTTCGTGTACATGGACTTTGCAGGGTGAACATTCGTACCGAATGTTGGAGGGGCCTGTCAAGAGTTTCACCGAGGGACGCACTTGCCCCAACAAGAAGCAGGAAGCAGGAAGCAGGGAGCAGGAACCAGAAAGCAGGAAGCAAAGCAACTCAGTGAAGGAGTCTCGCGCAAGCACACATTTCACCGTGTCGACACCAATTCCAACAAGAAACCAGCTGCTCCAGTCAGGTGCCCAGAACGTCGTTGATCGCATCACGAGCAATCTTCAGACTACCAAGGGTCTGGCACTCTGACACTGACTTCGTTATGGTCAAGATAAAATCAGCAAGACTTGGAAAACGAAGTAATTCAGCAAGACTTGACGCCACCGTGAAACTTTCGGTATTCCCCGTGTAATGTAGTACTGTATTGACAGCCACACCGAAGACAACACAGAAAACACGCGAGGGAATACTTGCAGATTGTCTCTGCCGTTCAGCCAACGAGCCGAACCCTAACGGGACGTACGGAAAGCAAACGGACGGAAATGCCAATATCCAACCAACTCGGGTTCAAACCTTACGACCAACTGTTGGCAGACAAGCCGTGCGCACCAGAACGCAGGTGGACCAACCCCAAAACTGCTCTTGCCATATGGCTAGGGCCGCATGCCACATGCATCCCAAATCACCACCCGTGGTGTGGTGCATAGAGCAAGACGCCTCTACAGGGTCAGGGGCACTCGACAATTAGCGGCACAGGTCGCCCACATCGAGCCAACTTACGCGCGGACAAAGCCTCCGGCGGCAGAAATCAAAAGGCTGGCTCTCTTGCGGTTCTCGGGGTGACCGACCCCTTAACTACGCACCGGACAGCCCACAAACTCTAAATATCCGTTGGGGTTGCGGCCACGCGACTTCCACCACACAAATTGATGCAACCAAATGTATGCTTCTGCCGTATGGTCTTCGTGTTGATGATGATGTCTTCACATGTCACATGGAGAACCGTTCCGGTCTCCGCTCACTACCTGCTAACATGCGTGCCGTTCCACCTGACGCGGGCGCCTTCCGTGGTCACAGGCCAACTACATGCACCCATACACTGTTGTAATATAAGTTGCTCTCGGCACGCACCGTAGGAGGACGCTGATGGTCAATCTGGTGAGAGAACAAGTACCGTAATCATCGGGCTCTCGGCACATATCGGGGTCTTGGCACAGGGTGTGCGGAAAAAAAGCGAGTTCCGAATGATTTGCTAGATTATCGCACAGGTATCGTCGTCTCCGCACACTGTGCGGAGATGCCGATATGTGCGGTGAGGTTTGGCGGTTATTGATACCCTTTCACCAGCATATTGTGCTGGAAATTCCGGATACTGTGGGAGCTTGAATCGCGTGCTCCACTGCTACTACTGCCCTTGGCACCATGACGATGTTCAAAAATGTGGTATTTGTACTCTTTGTTCTCTTCTTTTCGTTCTGAAGAATCAAGATCGGCAAATCGGCAAACGGCATCCACTCAACAATTCTAAACGCAGATGAAACCAAAAACGAAGTAAAAAATCACACCAAACTACCACTACGAGCTACCAACGTCCTACTACTGTACTTCCTAGGCGGGTTGAACTCTACTTCGTGCCCGCGCCCCTACCATCGCAAAAACATCCAATCTCACTGGCAATCCCAAAGAACAATGATTCAAAGTTCGACTACTTCTCCTTCGGCGCCCCCGCCCCCCCCGCCCCTCCACGACCTCCACCTCGCTGTCGCTCTCATCAGCGACGTAGGGCAGCAGCTTCCCCTCGACCTCCTTCTGAGCAGCCGTGATGGGGTTGGAGTNAACGCAGATGAAACCAAAAACGAAGTAAAAAATCACACCAAACTACCACTACGAGATACCAACGTCCTACTACTGTACTTCCTAGGCGGGTTGAACTCTACTTCGTGCCCGCGCCCCTACCATCGCAAAAACATCCAATCTCACTGGCAATCCCAAAGAACTATGATTCAAAGTTCGACTACTTCTCCTTCGGCGCCCCCGCCCCCCTGCCCCTCCACGACTTCCACGTCGCTGTCGCCCTCCAAGACCTCCACCTCGCTGTCGCTCTCATCAGCGACGTAGGGCAGCAGCTTCCCCTCGACCTCCTTCTGAGCAGCCGTGATGGGGTTGGAGTCGAACCCCTCTGGTACCTTCGGCAGCTTGAGCGGCGGGAGAGTCACGTCGGGGTGCTCAGCGAGCCACACGGCGTGCTGCTCCTCGAGAAGGTCGCGGTAGTCTTCCCCGGAGTTGTGCTCGCACCAGGCGTGATCTTCGCTGCCGTCGAGCGCGAGCGTGAGACCGCAGATCTTAAAGCAAGTCTTGACCGTTTCGGGGTGATGGACTCCCACGCTTCCTTGCACCACGTAGAGACGACCCCACGCTCCGGTGGCTTCAGCTTCCCCGACCGGGCGTCTGCGACCGCCGACGCGCTGTAGGCGGTGTACTTGCCCCGCAGCAGCCGCTTCATCTGCTTGTTGAGCATGCGGTCGAGCGGTTGGAGCAAGGGCGTCAACCCGCCTGGGATGAAGACGACGATGGTGTTGGCGTCTCTCTTGAGGGCGGTGATGAAACCCTCGTCCTTGTGGCACTTGAAGTCGTCCAGCACCAGGATGCACGGGCGCTGCTGGACGATGCTGCCTTTGTTGGGACGGAGCTTACAGCT
>CACKRE030001225.1:150468-167985 GCA_902602495.3 Ectocarpus sp. CCAP 1310/34 | reverse complement strand
TGATCTCGCTTTGCTGTTGCCTTTGTTTTTGTACGTCTGGCTGTCTGCCCATCTGCCGCCTCGTTGTCCTGTTTGCTCCGTTACTCCCATGCCCTGGTGCGTAGTGCCTGGTGCTGGTACGGGTCCCTTTGATTTTTTCTTTGGGCGGGTGTGGGAAGCGTTCTCCTTTATTTTTGTTTTTGTTTTATTTTGATCGGTTCCCGAAGGCTCTTTTCTCGAACGGTCGGTGCGATACCTGTTCTTTTCTCTCGATCATTGTGTTTTCTTTTCCCGAGTGGTTTGTACCCTAATTTTGTTTTGTTTCCCCGCGGCGTCGTATGTGCCGGGTTTTGAGACCACGGGCTCCCCATTTCTTGTGGACTATAGAGCTAATGTGAGAAACAACAAAAACAACAAACACCCAACACCTGTATTCAGGAAAAAAAACGGAGAAATAATTGACAACACAAGAGATGTTTGTCCGTGCGCCACGGTTCGATGCAGTCCGCCTGCTCCGGTTCCGCTGCTCCGGTGCCGCTGTGGCCGGTCCTAGCACGACCAAACTCGACCCCCCGCTCCGCTTCGTACACGCTCTCGTTGCTGTCCTTCCCATATTCCTCGCTTTCTCCCTCGTTGCACTTAGGGTTCTTGGTCTGAAAATTCTCCCGCCGAAGGGGTCAACCAGCCCAATCAGCTCGTCACCACCTGTCCCCTCCTCCTTTGATGGCAAAACCAGGTTACTGAGACAGTACAGCTCCCTCTAGCAAACCGAGGGCCGTGTACATAGTGCCGGTCCACCTTTCTGATGACGTCTGCCTCCGCGCACAAAGATGAGATGGGCATTGCTGCCTACACCGACGGCCTGGAGGCCCGCGCATCTGCACCTTTGTACCTGACGCACCAGTGCCGACCCAACTCCACCACTACGCACGCCTCGCGGCGGGTGCGCCGCAGCAAGAAGGTATCGGTCCCTTGAGGGTGAGTCTAGTCCTGCTCGCTAGAAAGACACCCCCCCTCGCTATGGGGTATGCCTACGCAAAACCTTGCCGAGGCAGCGAGGGGAAGAAAGGGGGTTAAGCGTACACAGGATCCATGCGAACGAACAAACAACCCCTACACTCGTTCCGAGGCCCAAAGGCACGGAACACGGAGACAAGTCACGGATACTGCTTCCTTCGTACACGGATGTCATCGACATAGCAGGTATCTTGGCAAAGCGGTTCCCACTCGCTGGCGTGAGCGGTCGGACCACCTGTGGCGCCGCCCCGCTGCACACCCTCTCTCTGTTTCTGCTTCCTCTTTTCTTGGTCCGAACATCGAAAGTCCTGCCATCTGCCTTCGGTATGTAGCAGGCTTACGCTACCTCGACGTCAGGATCTTTCAGTCGCGTCGCCTGAAACAGGGACAGCCGACGTTTTGCCTGTAACAACCTTGTTTGTATCGACGGGTGTCCTTCCTACCCCCCTCTTGCCGATGCCGATGCCAGTCGATTGAGGAAAAAGAATATGTGCGGTTGGTAACCGCGTGTAGTCGGTTAGAATAGTCGCTGTCTCGAATCCAACGCCGAAAACAACATCACTCGTTCCTGGCGAAAGGAGCAACGACTGCATGTACACTGCTGCCCTGGGCGCCATGCCATGCGTCGTCCACCCCAAGCTCTCTCAAGGGCCTTCAAAGAACTTGATCTTGTGAGCCGTGAGATGGCGTTTACCTGTAGCCCGATCGCTTACGATTGGGCGTCTCTCACAGGAGTCCCTTTTGCTCTGTGCGACAGACCTCCACGTTTACTTTTACTATTTACGCAGATGCATGCCACATGCCACAATGGCAAAAAGGTGCACGTGGTACATCAAGGTGCCACACCAAGTTAGTAGGCACCTACCTCACGGAGGTAAATGTGCATGGTAAATAGTTGTCTCCATTTTTCCTCTTGCTATGCACAAAGCAAATTATTAATACCAGTTATTTATCCTATGGTTAACATCCGTGTCCTCCGTGTACCTATGCATTTGACGCACCATAGAAGTCCACCAGACCAGTGAGCATTTTGCAGCTGGAGTTTTGGGTGTCGGTCCCAGGTGGCAGCAGCAGTACAGTCTGGGTACCGGTTTAATGGTTCCCTGTTTAACGGGCTGCCCTGAATGGCGGTCCCAAAATCTCGTGGCATGGCTGCACGTCGGTACTCAAACTGCAATACAACTGCCAATCCCGTTTATCGGCGATGGCCTCAACAGCATTTACAACTTTTTGGGAAAACGGCATATGCTGCGGTATGCGTACCATGCAAACAGGACGATCACCATGGGTAAGAACAATGCTGCTGTGGACTCTGTACGCAGACGTGGAATTATTTTGTTTGGTTCCGTTGAGGCTCGCTGGGCTCTTCGACCAGAGCTGTTGAGCTCAAGTTGGGAAACGTCGCCACTGCTGATCCTGTTGCCTGCCACTTGAAGTGTCGTCTTGCATCACTGCTGCTGATTTGCTTTCGTGAGCCCCTCGGAAAGAGCGATCCGTTGCACGTGGGCATATGCATCACGCACAAAAAAACACTTCAAGGAAAGAAACTAATGCGCATACACCGGTGAGCTTGGAAGAGAGCAGAAAAGGCGTCACCGCCCTGCCGTATGTAGACGTTGTACATGGTTATTTGTGGTACGAGTTATTTACAAACATGATCAATCCAGACAGACCGCAGGCCCCGCTGTATCCCAAAGTTATATGAAGCATGTACCAGTATTTACGTATTAAAGTAAGAATTTGCCGCAGACCCACTTGCGGCAAGAGATGGCAGACGCATGTGGGAGGTGAAGTGGAGGGTCCTGATGGAAGCAGTCGAAAATAGCAGTGTGGTGCCCCTCTCTTCAGGGTCTCGCGTTGACATCAGTGGGAATGTTTGTTCCGTCTGCCGAGTCACTTGGGCTCTTGTCAACACCATCAAGCTCCCAAAAATAGACAGCTCACGTTGGAGGAGAATTTTGAATTGAAAATGTCTACCTGGTATGTTTGGTCTCTCGATGATCGATGATTGAAAGTTTCGTTTGGTGGGGGGCGTACCTGCATAGACGACACCCCGAAGCCGACATCGCTGTCCTCGCCATCTTCAGAAAACTGGGGTGGGTGATGGTGACGAGGATACACGGGAGCGGCAGAGGCATGAGTACACTGCCGTTAGTCGTGATCAGGGACACAGCACACCAAATGCCCCACAAACACCAATGGAGTAGGCGCGCACCTCCGGAGAGGGGCAACCAAAACCGACAAGCGACCGAATTTCCGATGTTCGACAAGAGGGACAAGAACAGGATACAGCAGCACATTTCCAAAACCTCTGCTCTTGCGGAGGGAATACTTCGGCGACTAACCTGTGTATAGATCCTTCGAGAGGGTCTACGCCGAAGCTGGTGTTGTGCACAGTGGAGCTGGCGGATCGGTGGTCATATCAACAAGCGGAAAAACCGCCACAAAAAAGCAGCGCAATATTATTATTTTTAGCGCAGTATTGTATGTAGCTCGCTGACTTCAGGCAGGCACGCGTTCTTCTGACCTTGGTCACACTCGGCTTGCTCAAGAAGACTCCCATACCAACGAGGCGTGGGACGAAGGGTGTGTGTGTGAAGCCTCAGGACGGTAGTCTTGCTTGTGCTCAGCGGCTTGCTTCTGCCTTGCGTGTTGCGCGTGTCTGATTCCTTCGCCAAACAGCAGCAGTTTCTTTCAGGGGGTACGCGGCTTTTTATGTGCATACCTTTGTATTGAATGCCAGCATCCGCGGCACCCCGCCGTACCATGTTGCTTGTTCTGTTCGCGAATCAGCAGTGCTCAAGGATCTCTCTACATCTCTCTTGGCAGCTAAACGAGGGCGGGAAGGCAGTGTTCCTTGCAAGTCCCCGCGCTGAGCCGTAGCAGGCACATTGAACGGCCTCCGCTCTCTCCACGCTGCGCTATTTTCACGTTTTCGCGGTGTGAGCTCCAGCAGCCGGGTGAGGTTCGTGAGCGGATAGTCTAATGCCGAGAGCTATCCAGCTGCCTCTACTTGGCAGCAAGCTTGAAACAGTAAGCAGCAAACGCGCACGATCCACACATCCACACGTGCACCGATCACACACGCAGGCTGGTGTCGTGCATGGCATCTTCTACTGCAAGAGGATGATCTTTGCAAGCCGGCTTGGCCTCCTGTTCCTTTGAATAATCCATGCCTTTCCCCGCCGACAGACTGCACCCGCATATAAATAGGAACATTATGGCGGCAGATCAACAACACATGGATGTCATCGACGCGGCAAAGGCTGGTGACCAGCATCGGCTGCGCAGCTACCTGGATGAGCGGAACGGCGACGTGAATCTGCGAGACGACTCAACGCAGGGCACTCTTCTCCACGTGAGTCCTGCCCCACGTTGCTGTTGTTGAAAAAATTACCAACAATATTGCTTCCCAAAGAGTCGGCTTACCGCCGGTTCATTTCGATCATCGATTGCATCAGCTTTTCCTTCTTTTGCCTGGATGAAGACCGGCACACACAGACGCCTACCACCTTTATCGCAGAAGGCAGAAGACAATACGCGGCCATCAAAGGGGAGAGATAGCCCCCCCCCCGCTGCTGTTTTCTGCCCTGCGTACTCTATCTACGTACATTCAACACACCGCCATCATAGTGTTGATTCCGGAACTATTATTATACCATCTGTCGTTTCCTGAAATTTCTTCCGAATTTCGGAAGCTCTATGCCAGTCTATGTGACCTGTATCTGTGCAGGTGCCGTCAGCACATGCTGGTGTACCAGACGGCTGTACCGAGAGTGCTGCTGCTGTACTATACATGTTAGGAGTGCCGTTGCGGAGGTTCTTTTTTGTGCTATCTATGCACACGCTACAAGAGGTGCGGGAGGCGATCTCCTACTCACTGACCTCCCCAACTCACTCACTGTCTCTCCCTCTCCGATGAGAGGAGGGAGATTGTGAGAAGTGTTCCCTCTGAGCTGTTATGAATAAAGGTATTCGGGGTGTGCATAAATTTCGTTCGGTATGGAGGGCGACTCCATGAAAAATGCTGCTGCTCTCGAAGAGTTGCTGAGGAGCTGCAGCAGCATGTAGTTACTGCCCTTGTCCGTCGTCGGCACATCCGCAATTGAGCAATCGAGAACCAAGGAGTGGGGTGTGGCGTCTTCAACGGGTGCTATTGCAGTGATTTAGTAGCTCCTGATGCGGTACTGCTGTAGTTGATGTTCAAGCAGGCACAGAGCGCGTTGCGAAAGCATTACTGCCAAAGCAACAGCATAGACTAATCTACTGCTCACACGAAGGATTGCGCACTTCTCGCCAATAAAGCACGCGCTCCATCCATTCAAAGCCAGAGAAAGTGGATCGATCCCTTGCCCAAGATATGTTTGTCCGCCATTTCCCAACGTTACCATGATGCAGTATTGTACTGCTACTGGTTAACAGCCGTTTCAGCCGCATTTTCGAACTCCGTGTCGACGGCACCGCCGGATCTCTCTTCACGAACAATGCTCGGCTAAACATTTTGTATCGGAAACACCGCACTATTGCCGATGGCATCGTCATTACCTGTCTGTGTGGGTACCACTGTTTTACACTGCATTCTCACAGCAGTATGAAATGTAAACCAAACCCTTTGACCGAATGTTCAGACCTTGATTCCTCTGCAGCAAACACAGCAGCACTGCTGTTGTACAGTAACCGCGCCGAATTGTACGGCTTCACTGACGGGATCAACACGGACTCGCGATCTTTCCGAACACGTACACAATCATTTTTGATATCTATACCGCATTACTGTTCGTCGGCAACATCCAGCGGTACATGCACTCGTGGTCAGGAGTTTACCCTGACAAGTAGATGGGGTCGACGTGGGCTTGTCGTCACACCCACAACCCAAAACCCAGAGTTCCCACAGCAGGAAGTACACTACATGACAGACTACGCTCCCGATTGGTGAAACAACAACCGCTGGGCAGCCGATACACCCGGAACATATAAATACATCCAACTCCTACCCGGTCGCATCTTTCATGCCATACCATGTCATGATATTTGGGTCGAAGTTCACAAAACGGGATTATATGCCTTGTGCAGATTTTCGGTTTTTCACTGAATCATCTGGCTCTTGTCGATGAATCTCTCTGACACTTCGTCTGCGCCAAGCCTATCCTAACCCTAGTAGTAGTCTAGTTGGTCCCCTAAAACCCCCTAGTGGCCAGGATCAGGGGGTTGAACCCCGCCGTAAGCGATTCTTGCGAAGTGAAATTTTCTCAAGCTTCCGCTCTTGGCCTGGGTGAAAAGCGCTACACAGTTCGTGTGTGCAGTACACAGAGGGAAGAGAGTGCTGCACTCTTCTCGCTTTAAGAATTGAAGGCAAAGACCTCAGGAGGGGTGAGTGGGGGGCTCAGGGAGAGAAGGCTTCTTCTGCGACCACGGGTTGAAGTAAACGGCACAAGTGCTGTGAGCGCTAATTTGAAGTGAAGACAAAAAAAAAGCCAACATACCAAATGCAATGTTGGACGGAAACGAGCCCTCCGACGTATTGAGATATGCATACACGCATACACCAACCCCTGATGAGAACACAACGAGCTACCGCTGATGCCATGGGTTCATTGCTAACCTCTCCCAGACTTTTGTCTGCTTCTCACAAAAGGAAACGAAGTTGTTGCGTCATGAATATTAAGTTAGAAGAGAACGTTCGTCCCGTGATTGCACCCCGGGCGAAGAATCCTGATACAGCAGCAGTAACGACGTCTCGACGGGGCACGTTGAATGATTACTGGGTTCTAGGCCCTGGACACCCAGTCGACAAGCCAGAAATAGTCCTTGTTCTTCTAGTTCTAGGCCAAGCTTTCCGTTGGCCTGGCCACACGCAAGAGCCATGGAATAGCTATGATACATTCAGAACCTGTGTTGCTGGCACGGTTGCGAAGCATATCTTGTTAAGTAAGTACGCATATTTTGTTGCCATCGCTTGCGACAGACTTGCGAAAGTTGTTGTATGCATATCTGTAGAGGTAATTGATTTTACGGGAATCGGGATCTTCAGGACTGGGTCGCTCACAGCGCAGGGGGGCGATTCGACCCCCTCTGAAAACAGTACGTTAACTTCGCGCCCTCATAGCGCGCGCCCAGACGCACGGCGAGACTCGCGCCTTCGCACGGTGGCACCTGGTGGCCTAGCGAACAGAATGGCTCATTTCGCGCGGTCCCGATTGTGCCCGCTGAGTTGGGAATCAGTGTCGTGAAAGCGCGCTGAAACCCGCAGAACCGACGTCTTTCGTCTTCCGTTCGCAAAAAGGTGACAGTCCCGTTTTGCGGGGTTTTGGTATTTAGGTTGGTGTGTTGCCAGCAGTGAGCAGGGAGAGAAAAAACACGAACACCCTCAATAGCCAGCACGTACTACCGTCTTGTTCACCTCTAGTGCGGTTTGTAGCAAGCGCAGTTTTCACGTAGTAGGTCGATCACAGTTTCCGAGCAAGCTCAACGAAGCCGCTCAACGAAGCCGGGAGCGTGTAGCCCTCTCTGCTGCTGTGGGTTCTGGATCTTGAGTTTGGTCGAAACTTCGCCCAAACTTCTGGAAGTAAAGATTCGTTGTAGTCTCCTTACCACACGCGCACGCTTCAACGCAGCAGCCGCTACCCTCCGAGTAGACATGAGTGCGCTATCGAAGGCTTCGCCTCTGAAACGCAAGCCAGTCGAGAGTAGCCAAATCTGATTTTTCTTTTGTTTTGAGTACTTTCTGCGAAGTCTCGGCGTTCCTATCTAATACATATTTTGTGNCCCCCCCACGTCCGGAGACCCTTGTACCACCCAATATCTGCGCCTGCTGCTGTACCTCACGTATTTTGTCAGGCAGCTTCACTATTCAGTTAGCGCTCGCGTTTATGAACCGCCAATCTCGTGTCGAGGCAATTTTTTTTCTTTGTTGCCATCGTCGAGCACACGTAATTGTGTTTAGCCAAGCGTAGGGTCCACGGCCCAGCTGTGTTTTTTGTCGACTTTTTTTATTTATCCGGGTATCTGAGCGTTTGTTTCCTCGAGGTTTGTTTCTCAAGCGCGGGCACTAACTGTACAACAATGCTGCTGTGCTTGCTTGTGACACGGGACATGGGTCCAGTTTGTATTTTTTTTGTAAATGAGTGTCCGTATGAGGACGCAAGGCAATGGCCAATGACCAAACCATCCCGCTCCGCTGTGTTCTTGCTGGTTTCGGTGATGAAGCTACCCAGAATAAGTTTTCGATGGATTTTGCTTCTTAAAATGGTTCGATCGAAGTACGCACAATCTAGGAGACAAGACACAGTTAGGGGTGCCAATCGGTCAAATTTCCTATAGGAAAAAATTTCGAAAAGTGTCCTGGATCTTCCAGATGGAAAATCGCTCGAGCCAAAAAAATCACATCGAACGTTCCGAAGAACCCCGCCAGAACCAAAAAACACCTGACGCCCCGCGAGCGCGAAGCGTGTGTGAACGCGTTCCGCCGTGCCGTGGAGGTTGCACACGGCACCCTAGCGGCACCCTAGCGCCGTCCGCAACCTAGCAAACATGCCTGGTGGCTCACTCGAACAGCCGCCGGGCGGTGGGACCGCGCGGACTCCTCCTGCTGGAGGAAGCAGTGCTCCTCCTGCTGCTGGCGAAAAAAACAGCAGCAGCGAGGAAGCACCCATCATCTACGCCCACCGCCTCCGCCTTCGCCTTGTCTCGTTCAGCCTCTTGCTTCCTCCGCTCTGCCTCTTGCTGCGACCGCTCTGCCTCTGCTCTCTTAGCCTTCTCCTCCTTTAGCGCCTCGGTGCTCTCGCGCGCGAGCTCCTGAGCCATGCTGCACTCAGCGGTGCTTGCCGCCTCGCGCTGTTTACTTTCGACCAACTCATGCTCCTTTTCTGTCAGCGCTTTCTGTGCGGCGGCAACACCGCCCCTTTCGACCGCACGCCGTGTGTTTGACGCTGCGCAGGCGGCGTACACAGACTGCCCCGACGCCTGTTCGTACTTTGCTTGGTTTTTCCTGAGGTTCTTCGCGGCTCGCCTGCTGCCGCCACCAAAAACGCGCCTCTCTTTTTTTTGGTTACGGTTTTTTTGCTGCTGTGCTTCCCTGACAGGCGCTGCAGGAGACCCGCTTGGAAGACCATTTTCAGACATGTAGATCTCGCTGTTGACTTGAGCGATTCCAGTTCGGTCTTTTGTGTTGTGTGGTCTAACTCCCAAGGTGGTGCACTGCAAGCTCGCTTTCTCAAGAAAGTCAGAGGCGGCCTCGGGCATTGGCCATACAGCTGAAATTTGTAGGTTTTTCTGGGTTGTTCATCCGCCCTATAAACTTAAGCATAAACCGAGCTTGCAGTGTCCTCTATTGGACTTGTGTCCAGATGTGTGCAACGTATGAAAAGCCACGTCGCTGCCTGGACGCAGAGCTACTTATACAAAGTACGGGGGATAAAGTATACTTTGATCGGTATGATTCAAGAGCTGACTTGAGAACCAAAAAGTCCGCGTGCCCCCCTTTTTTTTTCTCAAAATCCTCGAACAGACCGGTCACTTTTTTGCCGCCAAAATCGCCCCGATTGGCACCCCTAACAGTATTTTCACAGTTATACTCTAGTCACGGATACCCAAGCTACAACTGTGCCATCCGATTTGAATCCCTCGACGTTGTTTCCAGCGTCGCGGTCGCCCCCGTGGCGAGAAGACCTTCTAGTCTTTGTCGTTGCTATCGACTTGGCACCGGGGACCCAGTTGTTGGGGGCCCGTAGCTTTGAGTGTCGTGACCCCATAGTTGGGGTTAGGGGGCACCGTAAAGTCGAGAGTAGGGGGGCCGTGGGGGTCTAGTGTGGTAACCCTGTGCTCCGGGAAAGGTTACTTACGACGGTTCATTCCTTTTTGATCCACTGATGTTGTACAGGATGGACCATGACGGGTCATCAAGCAGTAATGCATCCCCACCCCTACCCCCACCCCCTCTCCTTTGTGTGTGCCCCCCAGTGGGCTTGCTCATACGGGCGTCTTGGTGCTGTAGCGCTGCTGCTAGACAGGGGAGCGGACGTGAGTGCTACCGATAACGAGTGCTGGACAGGCCTACACTGGGCTTGCCACACGGCAGCAACAGACACGGCAAGGTATGAGGAGAGAAGACGTGTTTCATGGATCAGGCGGAGCGAGAGGGGAGTGGGAAGAGAGAGGGGCCGCACAACGCTAGAGCAAGAGATATGGGGCGGAGAAGAGAAGAGAAGAACAGGGGGTGCTGCTTGGAAAGTGTCTGGGAGCTTTTGTGCTGTTGTGTAGATTCTTGCCTTCTTGCCTTGACTTCGTCTTCCACGTAAGGGAACCATGGAGGAGGTGTCTTGTACACAACCGCCTCTACACCAAAGCTTGCCCTTGCCCCCTCGTTGACCCAATGACAACGACATTCCTATTCCTCCTCCCCTCGGCTCTCAACGTGTGCATAGGCTGCTGTTGGAGCGCGGCGCGCCAGCCGATGAGAGGGACACGCAGGAATGGACCCCGCTTCATGTCGCTTGCCACTCTGGAAGAACCGACACAGTGCGGTATGATTCAAGTCTTTGCGTGTCTTGCGTGTATCGATATCTTTGGCTTGCGATGACCGCGCTAACCGGATTAGGTCAGCCATTAGGAAGACACCAATCTCTGCGTGGCGGGACTTGGAACTAGTGAAAATCATTTCTTGTCCGCAGCCTTCCTAGACAAAGATGCTCGGAGTGCCAGAGTAAACGGGAGGCTTCTTTCTACCGCTGGCTTTTTTCTCTCCAGACAGCGTTTCAGTATATTGTACGTACAGTATGCTCAAAACATAATGCACGGATGGTTTTGCGGAAACTTCCCCCACGGGACGATGTTTCACTAAATATCAAGTGGTACGTCCCCAAACGCGCTAGAACCCGTCGGTGGGTTGTACCGTAGGTACCCACGAAGCGAAGGTATATCCTGGCTTCATTGCCGCGTGCGGAGTGCTCAACAGAACTTAGATTGGTGGACTGCCATCGTTTCTCTTTCTGCCCGTGGGTTCGCGCAAGCTTTTTCGGTTACTTGGTCGCTTACGCTGAAGGAACAGGATAAAACAAGAAGTATGTACCCACCCGATTACCTATTTAGCTGTCTTGTCTTGTGCCGCACTCTGCCCGAACGACCGTGTGATGCGTACCGCACGTTCTGTAGGTTTCTGCTGAGTGCTGGGGCCACCGTGTCTGCGAGAACGGACAAGAACTTGACGGCTTTGCATATCGCCTGCGAGAGCGGCTTTACCGACACAGCCAGGTGGGTGGCTGTTTTTGGTTTTTGGCTGATCCTAGGGCAGGTGGCGTCGTCGAAAGTCGAAGCGTTTAAACGACATCGTTGGCCAAACCACAGGGCGGACAAGTTAACGACAAGGGGGACGAAGAACTCCTCCTGTAGAACCAACCTGCCGGATGGTTGTACCGAAATGTTTATTTTTTCTGTCCGCTGCCACGACAGATAGCTCTTTGTGGTAGGGATGCATGAGAATCCGGGAGGGCATGAATTCATATGGTCGGGGGGGAGGGGAATGTAGGACCAGAGAGGGTCGGACCACCCATCGTCATGACCATCATCATCATCATCATCCACAACCCCGTCTACGAGTAGACAACCCTCAGACTTCCTTTGCCCCCACATGATTTTCCACCCTTTCATCCTGTCGTGTGTTTTTTTCCCGTCCAATACCGCTCCTCCTTGTCTTGTTTGCGTTGACCCCCCCCCCCCCCTCGCCTTGGCTTGTCGAGGCAGGCTGCTGCTTGATGCCGGGTTGCTCGTCTCTGCAGTAGACGATGAGGCCTACTCGGCACTACACCTCGCCTCCGCGGGGGGGCACACGGACGTGGTTCGTCTCCTGCTGCAGGCCGGTGCAGAGGCGAACTCTTCGACGGAGAGGAACCACAGGCCGTTGCACCTAGCGGCGCAGTACGGGCACACTTCCGTCGTCCACGTGCGTGATGGTTTGGATGGTGTGGATGGTTTGGACGGCTTGGACGGTTTGGATGGATTGGTGTAAGGGGTTGTGATACTTGTGATGGGTGATGCCGGGGTTTGCTTGAATACCGTATCAAATATGAGCATTCCGCTACCCGACTTGAACAATAAACTTCCGTCAACGTACAGCAGTCGTGATTTCATTGACCTACACGAGTCGTGATTCCAACAACCCGGGTGCTGCTGGTATAAGTCTTGGTTCTTCGACGCTGGTGTACTGCTATGTTGTTGGATTTGTTGGATGTCGGCGATGGATGTGGTTGGTCTTTTGGCTGAGACGTCGGAAGTCGACGCTGTCGAACGAAATCAAGACAGTCTGTGTAGTCTTGAAGCGCGGACGCCACCACCCTCTCTAGTTCCGCGCGTCCCATGGGTCTGTGGCGTGTTTGTTGTGTTTTTGAGTTTGCATCAACCGCGCTAACCGCCTATCTGGTGAAAAACGACAGTTTGCGGCAGGAAAGGAGTGCGCTAAAAGAACGCGTTTTATCGTCATCGGGCTCCGCCTACGGTAGGGATGCGGGAGAAGTTGTACCTCAGGATCCAGTCTCCGACACGTTGTTGTCTGTTTGCGGCGTATGATGTCTTCCTTCCTTACGGATTCTCGGTGTCCTGTGATGAACAAACTCGACAATAGTTTTCCTTTTTTCGTTCTGCTCGTGTTTCGCTCTGTGCGTTGGGCAGCCTTTGAATAGGCCCGCGCCATCCGTTTCTCTCGTGCAAGAGGCTTTTTGCATGGCAGTCTCTGTGACTACCCTTTTCTCTCTCTGCCCATACCCTTGCTTCCAGTCCTGTCTGGATGCCTCTCTCCCGCAGCACTGGTGTTACTTGTTGCCTTTCTCTCTTGCATCGTTTTCTCTCTTCTGTTTTATTTTTTTCAGCTTTTGCTCGAGGCAGGGGCTGCTGTGGATGTTCGAGATGACGGCAACTACACCCCGACACACCTCGCGTGTACCTACGGACACACAGAAACTACCAGGTGCGGTGCGGGAACCCTCTCCCTCGGGGAAACGACAGATAACAGTCAGGTCGTGTACCATGGCAGGGGTGTTGATATATTGTCTTCGGCGACGAGAGTGCGTTAGGCGTGATGAGCACTCAGACGTTCTGTTCTTGAGGTGTTCCTTAGCCCTTGCATGAATTGAGGGTTGAGGGTGATGTGAGTGACCTGCGCTTGCCTATGTATTGCCTATGTATCGAGACGTGTGCTTTTAAGTTTTTCGATGGTCTGAGGTGTGCAGCAGATGACTACCCCGCCCCCGCGTGGATGCTATTGGCGTCTGCCTTCAGTGGTGCCCTCCCCACTGGTGGCGGTCTTTTCCTGGTTTTTGGCATGCAGAGTGAGAATGCTGTCGATGTTTCTCGTCTTTGTCTCTCTCGTCATTCCAACGTGCCTGCCTTGTCTCCAGCCTGTAGCCTCTTTTCTTATGTCGCACGGTTCACTTGATCACTTGATGTTTGGTGTTTGGATTGAATACCACACAGACCAACATAATGTCGGACGTCGACGCGCAGAAGATAGCGGACAAGTGGGGCGAGTTCCAACAAGCCGTCGAACAGACCCCCCGGGTCATGGAGAAGCTCCCTTACAAATAATATTTGTAACGGAGGTTCTTCATGACCCGCGGGGTCTGGTCGACGTCTTGTGGAAGTCACCCCACGTCTCCGCTATTTCTGCGCGTCGACGTCCGACATGATGTCCGTCGGTGGGCTCGAACATGGGAAAATCGGTGGAGAGCAAAGTGCCAAAGTGCCAGAGTGCTGTGCGGGGGGTTGGGGGCGGGGAGCGGCGGAAAAGTCCGCAACGGCTGCGGTGGGATACTGGATGCGAAATCTCTTCTCGGCGAGGAATGAACGAACGAACGGCCTAAACTCGTGTCACGTCGCAAACCTCTATTTCCCTTCCAAGGCTTCTGCTGGAGTACGGAGCCGACGTCGAGGCCCTGGATTCTGAGGAGTGGTCCCCCTTCCACTGGGCCTGCCAGCTGGGGAACGTTTACACCGCACGCCTCTTGATGGCAAGAGGTGGGCGTGTTCCGATTTTTCTTAAGCGTTGTTGCTTGCTCTCTGCTATTTACCACCACCATTTTGCAAGTTCCATCACCAGCATTACCATTACCATGCTTCCTTTACCGTTACCTTTTTGCGATTTCCATTACGATGTTGCCATTACAACTTGCTATTCTGCCATTGCCATTTTCGTTTTTGTGGTTATGGGCGGGGTCATGATGAGAAGGGAGTGGGGAGTGTCGGCGACAGCGGTGGGTG
The DNA here is from genome assembly GCA_902602495.3 of Ectocarpus sp. CCAP 1310/34. NCBI lineage: Eukaryota > Phaeophyceae > Ectocarpales > Ectocarpaceae > Ectocarpus > Ectocarpus sp. CCAP 1310/34. The sequence goes on along the minus strand of CACKRE030001225.1, from coordinate 153,744 downwards.
TTCCATTTTTTTGGGCGTTCCCTCCCGCCCCCCGGTATTTGCCATCGGGGTTGGGTTTTCGTCGCTTGGCAACGACTTAATAAAGCAAGCCGCCCCCCCCGGTGTTTGCCATCGGGATTGGGTTTTCGTCGCTTGGCAATGACGTTGTAAAACAAGCCAATTCACTTCGTGAACTCGGGCAACCAGGTTACCGTGTGTTTTTTAACCTCCGTTTTTTTTGGCGGTAACCACAATGGTGGTCGAGTAGATCATGTTGTGCGGGGTGGAGAACCCTCACTCCGCGCAAGGGGGATGATCGAACCACGTTGTGTTAGCATGGTCAAGCACCCTCGAGGCAGTTACACAGTGCTTACAACTGTCTCTGGAAGTGAAAGCACCAGAAAATAAACTAAGTCATACGCAGCTGTCATCCGTATGCAAGGAAGTAAGCACAAGATGCCGAACACCCTTAGCAGGATGCAGCGCACCCTTCATGCGACTCGCCGAACACCTCACGGCGCTTCGCGCTTGGTGATGTGAGAGCCTGGTCCGGTGAGAACCCGGCGTGCTCCGTCCCGGCTTTGTAGGGATGCGAGGTGAATGGTCTAACGACTACGGCATGCACGACTATGAGTACACACACACACACACCCCTCCCCGCCGTTTGTATGACACGTTGCCGCGAGGGTAGAGAAAGCCACCGATGATCGGACGTGTCTGTCTCTGCGAGGAGTAAAGGAACGGTGACCCGTCTCGTAGCCGACTGTTGACCAATGGTCGAATGACCAAGAGGCACGCGTCTTGTCTTGTCTGTTGTACGCATACCCTCGAAGGTGCCAACAGAGCGGCTCGTACCTCACGAGGACACCAGGCCCTGCACCTCGCGGCTGAGAACGGGCACACAGAGACGGTCAGGATGCTGCTCGACAACGGGGCCGACCCGAACGCCAAGGACGAGGTATGCATGCCATACAAGGAGAAGAGCAGCGAGTTACCTGAGCACCTGTAACAAGTAGCAGGTTTCGTAATATTCAGTGTTCCACTCACCCTGATGTGCTTGCTGAAAGCTTAAGGTTATTTCTCCACGACGGAGATGGCGCCGACGGCAGTCAAGTCATGCATTTCAACGAAACCTCTAAATGAAACGATTCCAACGCCTCTTCCGCCATTTCGGCGCCGCCGCTATATTTGCCGGAGAGTAATCGATGGATCAATGACAATCGGTTCATGGTGTGGGTGTGGCACCGTACAGTGAGGCAACAAACCAGGCCTTGTCGTTGCTAGAGAGAGGTGAGCGAGCGTGTGTTCGACCAGATGTACCCAAAGTAGTCAATTCCATTAATATTTGCAGAAAATATGATGACGATATTTCCAAGCAGGCCGCCGGCAACGGTTCGGTTGTTTTGGTACATTTTTCGGCACGCTCGACCAGAAGAGTTCCCACCATGCGGTGTACATAGTCCGTGTTGCCCACCACGATTGATGCTCATGCGGTGGCAATCCTTTGTTGTTTGCCCTCTTGCTTACCCTTTCTATGCACCTCTTTCTCTCCTCTCTCTCCTCGCCTTGTGCCCTATGTTGTCGAACATTGTCGCAAGGTCCTCTACACTCCACTCCACTGGGCGGCCCAGTACGGACACCTCGAAGTGGCTTCACTGCTCCTTGCCAAGGGAGCCGGGCCCAGCCACCAAGCGGACTATCTGGACACACCGTTGCACCTAGCGTGTCTCCTCGGACACGGCGCAGTGGTTTTGCTGCTGCTCGAGAACGGCGCAGAGCCTTCGGCGTTGGATGAGGACGGGAAGGTAGGCAGGGGCCGTGTCCAACTTTTGTGCACCGTACGTGGCAGGACGTTGCCAAGCCCCCTGGATTGGCTTTCAAACCTTGATTTGCAGCAGTGACGATGCCGAAAGTGGCGGCGTTAGAACCGTCTCGTCGGGAGCTGTGTACAGCGTATAGTTTGATTTTTTCATCCTTTCATCCTTTTGGTATTGGAGTACGACGTATGGGTATGAGAGTTAATCTTCGGTCCAGTGGGAAAGGTATGCTGTGCGACCTCGTTGTCGTTATGTTGGCTGTATTTCTAGCAGGCACTTAACCTTAATGGAATGTCTATCCATCATCACTGTTTTTGTCGTCGTTACTTGGTTATTTATTTTCCAGCTACCGGAACAGGTGGTTGGAATGGCGGAAGGGTCGAACATCACCACAGCTGAAAAGGAGGCGATAGCCGAAGCAGTCATGGAGAGGCGAAGGCTCATGTCGCCGGGAGGGGTGGGAGAGTCTGGTGAGAGGGCCTACAGCTGTAGCGTGACGGTGTGTTTGCCACCGCTTCGTGTGTACGGGTCGGTGTGTGTTGTTTTTTTCGTTAGATCCCTGCAGGGACAACGGGCGGGACCGTGTGGGTAACTAACTGGTTCAGTGTTTGGATCGGATACTGCACAGACCACAGACCAACACCATGTCGGCCGTCGACGCGCAGAAGATATTGTAGCGGAGAAGTGGAGCGAACCCCATGAAGACAGTAGGATAGCCCTTAGATTTCCCGCCTTGGAGTTTTATGTGCTTATTATATAAGAGTGTCGACGAATTAGTTGTTTTCCTTGCTCGTACATCAATTGGTTCTGCGGAAACGTTTGGTCCATTGCTGCAGCAGAAGCGATCATGGGCTAGGAGTCCAGAGGTTGGACGGAGAAGTCAGGTTGGATTAGCCCCCAATCCCCGTACATGTTGGAGGGTAACGGCGCCATTGACGGCACGTACCTGATGACAGCAGCTGCACCATTATTGCCGCGAGCCATGACATATCTGTTCTGTGTTTGGCTCCGGATGTTAATGTTAACAATGCCAACGCCAACGCTGTTTTAACACCACGCCAACGCTGGCGGCCTTGCCTTACCTTGCCTTACCTTGTCGTGGTTGTACTCCTCTCGTAGCCAACCTACCACACGGGACTGCCAGCCTACCACACGGTCGACAAAGCGGCGGCGGCGGCGGCGGCGGCGGCGGCGGGAGCTCGGAAAGGCTGTTACCGCTGCCGCGCTCCATGGCCATGGCTAGGAGTACAGCGCCGGTGGCGTCGGATCTGATGATCGGCCGCTTCGCGTACGAAGGAGCTACAGAAGAAGAGGACGATGACGACGACGACGACGAGGACGAGGACGAGGAGGAAGAGGAGGGGAGTCAAGACGAGGGGGGGGGGTTGACGATGCAGGGAGTAGTGCACGCCAGAAGGCTACAACCACGCGACGGCATGGGCCCCTCCTCGTCTGAAGATGGGGGCCGCGGAATGGAGGC